>JABFFJ010000297.1:0-57333 GCA_013623715.1 Fusarium verrucosum
TTTCCGGCCCTGCCTCCGTAGATGCACGCTTTTTGCAGTGCGTCGCATATGTACTCACAGCAACTTACAAGGGGGAACATGTCCAGTTTCGGCTGTATGCAGGAGCCCGCGCAGCTCATCCCTGAAAGGCCGCTAATACGAGAATTAAAAAGATGTTAGGAGCTGCAAGATATCCTTGGGGTGCTACGTTTTGTGGATATTGTCAGCTAAGAGCTGGTGAGGTTGAAGCTAAGCTCACCTAGCTTCACCTGGAGCGATTCCATCATCGTGCAGCCGTTGAAATTAGTGGCGATTTACTAGAGCCGCCACTAGCGAAAATCTGCCCCGAATTACGGAGATGCAGTCTACCTAGTAAACACCAAATTGGTCCCAGATTTTGTGCAATTGTAGGCAGTGAACTCTCGATTCCTTTCCTGGTAACGTGGGGAGCAATTAGGTTCTTTTGAGCAAAGGTACAGATTATATGCAGTGTGCCCTCGAATGGCAGAAATAGAGTGTCTGTCTGACCTCGGCGCTTCTAGAACAGCAAAGTTCCTCAGGGTCATTGTGGCTTGGAGTAGAGTTTAGTACCTGAAGGATCAGAGACCGAGGACTCAGTGTAACATTAGCGAGCAGACGAGATTTTTTTTTACTTCTTGGCGGCGACCTGAGGTACCGGTAACCAGCCATCTCGGACGAACGAATCTACCCCAAGGGAACCTTTACAGGGAGCTGTTGATAGTGCCTCATAGGTGACCCACAGGAGCTGCTCTGGCCCAGCTACTTTCCATCCATAGGTGGATTGCGAGGTTCCCCTCCAAGTCCGGGGCCATCATCGGATCATCACATTGGATCTACCTACCTGCCCGGACCTTAGCTCCTCAGGCAGGCAGGCCTGCACTGTTGCTGCCATTCTCACATCATGCCTGACTCTCCTCTTCTCCTCCTCTCTTCTCCTCTCCTCTCCTTCCCTTCCCCTCTCTCCTCCAACTCTCCTCTCCTCTTTTGGCCCCAACCAAGAGAGTGATATACATTACGAGAGATTCTTGTATTGTTTCAAAATCAGAATACACCACGGACACACTACCTTGCGTGTTCTGCACTAACTATACGTTAGTATCCTTGCTAGGTCCAAGCGAGCTTACGCTTGTCCTTGCTCTGCCTTCTTGACTTGGAACCCCTCGTCTCGACGCGCTCTCTTCAAATCGCAACCTCACGACTTCCTTTCCCTAAGCTTCTATCCATGGGTTGCTGACCGGCCTCTTCAACCTGTTGTAGTTGACCTGGACAATCTGCGCCGAGGTTGGTCTTACAGGTGGTCAACTACTCCTGTTCTACGCCACAATGGCTGCTCAAGATGCCGGAGAGCATGTTTATGCTACGGTTCGTCTTCTCACAAGCTCTCTATGGCTGATCTTTCCGAGATGGTCTTGCTAATAGCCGAATAGCTTCTTCTAAGCGATTCCTATCTTCCTGGTCCGTCAATTGGCTTTGCTGCTGCACCACACCTCGGCTAACTCCTCCCCCAGGCGCACTCGTTCTCGCCCACTCCCTTCGTGATGCTGGAGCCAATCGCAAGCTGGCAGTGTTGGTCACACTCGATTCTGTATCCAACGACTCCATTACCCAGCTTAAGGTGAGCTCTACGGAGTATTTGCGCATATTTGGATCCGTCAATGCTAATATGCAACTTCTCTAGAGTGTCTACGACTACGTCTTCCCTGTGCCGCGCATTCGCAATGACCACCCGGCCAATCTGTACCTGATGAACCGCGGTGACCTGCACTCGGCCTTTACCAAGATCAATCTTTGGAAATTCACACAGTTCTCCAAGATTGTCTACATTGACGCCGATGTGGTCGCATACCGAGCTCCTGAAGAGCTCTTCGACACGCCCCATCCCTTTGCTGCTGCTCCCGATATCGGCTGGCCAGATCTTTTCAACACAGGTGTCATGGTGTTGAGACCTAATATGGGTGATTATTATGCTATGATTGCCATGGCCGAGAGGGGAGTCTCGTTTGACGGCGCTGACCAAGGTCTCATCAACATGCATTTTGGTCAACAGTATCATCGCTTGAGCTTCACTTACAACGTCACACCATCTGCCCACTACCAATACGTCCCAGCGTATCGACACTTCCAGTCTGGTATCAATATGGTCCATTTCATTGGACCCAATAAGCCGTGGTTTACTGGTCGAGATGCATCTTCTGGCAGTGGCCCCTTTAATGAGATGATAGGACGATGGTGGTCAGTCTACGACAGACATTACCGAAATCAGGTTGGTTCAAAAGATTTGCAAACCACATCTGTATATCTGACTTGATTTTGTAGGAATCTTCTCCTGGCAATGCCTCTGCTACCCCTCAGTATGTTCAGTATTTTACAAAAGGTGAATGGCACCCTCCAGCCCATGCACAGTCTTCTACCGATGAAGACCATCATGATCACAACTCGGGTTCCAGAGGAGGCACCGAGCATTCAGCACCGGATCACGGACATCAAACATCTCAGGGTGAGCAAGGTCCGGTTCATGACCATCATTTTGCTTCCAGCGACCAAAATGCGCCAGCTCCTGGACACCCATATGAGCACCATCATCAAGAGGCTCCTCAGCACCACCACCACCATGAAGAACCAAGGAACGAGCCACCCCCAATTACGATGCATGATTGGGATGCTCAGAGGTAGGTTCATCGTCGTATAATGATTCTGTGCTTCACTGAACTTGAGATGCTGACTTTGCAAGACACCCCCCTCCTGCGGATTCGAAACCCGAGGCCATCAACTTCCCTTCCACTCATTACGAAATGTCCCGTGATACGGCACCATTCGTCCCGCCTGAACGATACCCAAGTCCTCCAAAGAACATGTACTATGAGGTACCAAAAGAGAAACCAGCTCCTCGATCAAAGCCGATCCCAGTAATCTTTCCCTGGGAACGCAACCGACCTCCTCCGACAAGAACCTTCGCTGGAGAGCCCGAGCCAGCACCCGAGCCTGAACCTACACCTGAAGAGTCCGGTTCAGAGCCTAGTGCAGGATCTACAACGCAGCTTTCAGTGAACACTGAAGGATTGACAGAGCCCTCGGATGTGACGGTATCCGGATCTGGTAAGAAGAATGAGTCGAGTGCATCTACCCCAGTGGTCCAGATTACTCCATCGGATCCTTGGACATCATACACACGCACGAATGCGTGGGATGAAGTACCTGAGATCGAGCGGTATGTTGATCGTTTGCATGGTGGTCATCGGCGTGGTAAGAGCTCGACCTCTTCGATAGGGCGCCTGAAAAGCCCATCAACTGCTGCATGGAAGGATGACCGAAGTCATTTCAAGTATCGTGGTCTGAAACTCACCGATTTCCCCAGCGCTGTAGAGCGCCCCAGTCTGCCAGTGACACCGGCTCCGATCCAGAGGCACTCATTCTGGGCAGGAGACGACGCAGAACACGAGGATGAAGCGGCAAGGAGACTTCCTGAGGCTGAAGGCGTACCTACGCAGTCTGACTGGGTATGTGTGCATGGGAGACGTTGGAGACCTTCAGACTGCCTGTGTGAGGTGACTGACTTGGTGCTGCATCACCAGGATCCGCTAGCACAGCTCCAGAAGCTGGCTAAGCAGCAATCGGATGCGTTGCTCAAGAGACTCGGTGGCAATGGGGACGAGGGGCGAGAAGGAGGAGTGAGTAGTCGAGAAATTCCAACACGCCCACTGCCTTTTGGTTCGGGTGATGTGAAATCACCTACTTATGTTGCGCAGTCAGCCGCAGGCGTGCTCAGCCCTCAGCCGGTAAAAGGCGAAAGGTCAGCAGGCATCTTGCGCGACATGAGCAGTGGCCGTCTCGACCCTGAATCAACCTCGCAACCATCGACGATTCCCGAGCCAAGCTATACCGGACCTGGCGCGGCCTGGGAGAAGGGCGAGAATATATCGCAGCACGAAACGCCGTTGCTGCCCAATGAGGAGGAACTGGATGCAATCAACGCATAGGAGATCATACATGCATCAGATGCCTCTCCTAAACGGACCAAGACATCGGGTCTTTTTATCACTACCCACTACGACAAATGGGATGGAAGAGTCAAGAAGGAATGATTAATGCATTACCGTTTCATGGCTATGAACCGGCATGGTAATAAATACAGGTATGATTGAGGGCCCTTGGGTATCCGCGGTATGAACACAGGTTTACTTTTCTTTCTCATGGTTTTTTTTGGTTCCCTTATGCAATTTGTCAACAAGCTTCGAGGATTCCCGTCGACGGCAGAAGAGGGGGGAGGGTGTATTTTTGCTCGAATATGGACATTATGGCAGCGCCTCTATAGGCGCCATAAAAGAGTAGGAGAATTATTCCCCTGAATCGTCTTCGGATTCACTCATCTGCTTCTTTGTTTCTCGTATCCTTGCATATCTTGTTGCGTTCGTGTTTCATTGTCGTGTGTTTTGTGTTTATGTTGGCTTGGCTTTCGATTCACCATTGCTCTACACCCATTTATCAGCGTGCCTTGACTGGTCTCATTCATCATGGAACGGTGTTCCTGGGTCATGGAAAGTTATATAGTTACAGAATGCTTTGGGGGGCTTGCACATCAAGCGGTTAGATGTACAATAAGCAAATTTATATTTCGGGTTCTCAGTCGCTTCTGTGATGTCATTGAGAAAGACAAGTAGTACATAACTCCTGTAAACTCCATGCCGCTATCATCTGATAAATAAAGTACAGCCTTGCTCATCGCCGAGCCAACGTTAGATTAGGTACGCCTAATCCTCCCTTACTGTGTCCTTGGCGTTCTCTTCATCCTCCACATCTTCAACAGTCACGGCTCTCGCCTTGCCCTTGTCCTTGGAGTCAACCTCAGGTGCTTCATCTTCGTCGCTGTGGGATGGCGGTGTGCCTTGTGGCGTATGTTCAGCTGTTTGGCTCGGCTGGGATACGGCCTCAACGGGAGCAGTTTGGCTGGAGCTTCCTTCAGCCTGGGGCTCATTCTGGGTTACAGAATCGGTATGGTCCAGACGAGATCCGTTACCAAAAAGTTGAGCTGATCCGCCCCAATTGGGCATACGAGGACTAGGAGCAACCACTTGTGGCGGTTCAACAGCGCGGGTGAATTGGGGTGTAAGTTGAGGGGGTCGCGGCTCAGCCGGAGCTGTAGAAGAGGCATTCTCAGCCGGTTGACCATCCTGACTCCTGCTACCAATTGGCGATGGCTGTCTAGCAGCAGTGTTGGGTGCTGACTGGGCCACATTAATGCTGTCTGCAACTGTGGCCTGGGGAGCGGCCTGCGGTGAAGGTTGCGTCGAGGCTTGGCCACCATCAAGCCGCTGAAGGGGTAATAGAGACCAGCCAGGTGGGATAACAACTCCTTCTGGAAGCTCAGCGCTGCCAGAAGGAATGGGTACAGCGTTGGGGGGAGCACCATGGCGAGCCATATGAGGGCTTGGTTGCCGAGGAGGGATGCCGGGGAACTGAGGGAAACCGGGTGGCATAGTCATCTGAGGTGTCATAGAGAACTGCGGAGAAATAAAAGGTTGGGTGGGAGGTAGTACAGTAGGTGGTACTGGCTGTGTCTGGATGTTTGGTTGTTGCTCTAGTTGTTGCTGTCGGGCTAGAAGGCGATGTAGCTCTGCTTGTAGGAGGTGAATGGTTTGTAGCTCTTGATTCGCAATCTGCAGTGATTGCGTCTCACGATGGATCAACTGCTCTGCCTGGCTTATCAAGGCTCCGATGTTCTGAAAGTTATCTCCAGTGGATAAAGGAGTTGCTGGGGCAGTCTGGCCAGCAACAGTGGGTGTACCGGCGGCTGGTGTCGGGGGTGCCAGCCCTGGGGGGTTGGGAGCAGCCTGTTGCATACCAAATTGCTGTGCAAGTTCCCTAACTTGCTGTCCATTGGCGCCAAATCCAACACGAAGGGGTCCGATATTGAAAATACGTGGCCCGGCCGGTCGCTGTTCAGGTTGAACCACTCCGTTCTGCTGCCCCTGAGCGGGAGCATCTCCAGCGTTTGCTGGTGGTTGCTGATCCGCAGGACGCCTGCCTCTGATCTCTATTCGAAGACCGGCCGCCCGATTCTGAGCAGGACGGGCATTCTCGTTGAGGGTAACAGGGCTTCGACAAGTAGGGCAAACCTGCTGTCGTTCGAGCCAGCTCTTGAGACAGCCAAGGTGCAAAATGTGCCCACAAGGAAGCTTCTTGGGTCGAATTCGATCCATAGCATCCGGATTGTTCGTCGGGTCCCATGGTCGCATCTCTTCGCGGCAGATAATACAGGTGTCCTCCCGTGCAAGCTCTTCCTGGGTCGCATCGGGATAGCGATTCATCTCCTGGATGGCTTTTCGGTATCGCAACAGAGCACCCAGTCGCTTGATAAAGTCTCGCGCTGTCATGAACAGATCTCTCATTATGTGAATCGGTAGTCCATAGAAAGCAAGAAGCATAAAGAAGAAGACGATATAGATGCCAAGTTTAACGAGATCTAACAGTGTCAGCGGTGCCTCTTCAAATCGTTCAGCGTGCAACTTACCTGTAACGAGGTCGAGCCAGAGGACAAACTCTCCCTTGGCAGACCAACCTGGTACTTCGATGTCCATCTCGTCAATGTCGTCCTCGCTTGGCAGCGGCTCGTCGGAAACTTCTTCGCCAGCAGCGGCAGCCATTTCGCGTCGACGAATAATGGCCTCCCGTTCCAGTCTGACCTCTTGTCTCCTTTCGGCCAGCCGCTTACGCTTCTGTGCTTCCTGGATATTCTGCTCCGTCAACGACAGCGCATACCGCGCTGCTGTCCGCCATGAACAGGCGGCCAATACTGCAAACTCGAAAAGGAACATGACCATCATATTGGGTCGAGCTTGTTGAATAACAGTATTGATCGTGTATCGGAGAATATAAATATCGTAGATGAAGCTTAGCGCGAGCGACACACTGAGTCGCAAATGGAACAGGCGGGGGTTCGCAGGCGGTTGTTGCTCGAGGACCTCAACTCGTCCATCACCGATCCATCCCCAAACCTTGCCGGTCACCAAAGCGGCAAACATGACAAGGAACCAGGCCCCTATCTCTTCGCGGAAGATGGTCATTGCCAGACATGTTTCCGTGATGGCAAACCAAGCACGCTCGGTAAGTTGCTCGACTTCGACGGCGCGGAGAGGGCCAAAGAACAACCGTGTAAGACCGTAAACAAAGCTACTGTAGACAAGTAGCGAAAAGTTGACCAAGACCTAGGCATGATGAGTTCAAGATCCGAGTGGGAGGAGGCTCCGGTTTGCGGGACCGGGCGGGATTACACACCAACAAACAAAAGTTGCTCTGGGCGAGATATACCATTGCCGAGTAGAAGTTGGCCCGCTGATAGAAGGCCGACATCACAACGGAGCCCGCGAGGGCTGTTGAGGCCTGTGAAGCAAACCGTCAGCATTGGTCCAAAGTGATCAGCCAGCCATGGATAGCTCCATATAGCTTCCCCAAGCAATACTTACCCCAGCATACCAACCAAGTCGCATCTTGGGCATGGATGGGAGTTTTGATGTTGACCAAATTACTTGTTAAAAAAATGAGAAAAGCAACAAATCACTCCTGCATCCCCATGATTGTCGAGACCGTATAACCTTTGGCGAATGCGTTGTAAATACTGTATCGATGAATGCAATAAAGAACCACCATTGATGCCACGTTAAGCAGAGCGACACACGACCGATGACGCAGGGGTCGGCTGTTGCACGTGATATCGCTCTGACGTGAGAAGAAGATGCTGTTGCCGATATTCCCCCGAGTATCCGTCCGCGAATGGCAGAACAAATGTGGCTACCCTAAAGCCGAATAATGGATCAGCTTAGTGAGAATCAGAGAGTATAAATATCGCGATGCTCAGTCGAGGGTCGAGAGTTGTTTTGCCGTGTATGGCTATAATTTCACACAAGCTTGTACTCCGTTTGGATAATTCATAGACATGGCAGCAGTGACACCCATTCTTACGCCAGCATTACTTGCGACGATACGCAAACAGCCGAATCTACCACGAAATACGTGGTACTTTATCACAGCCACGACCTTGTCAGCACTCAACAGACCAGATGAGCTTCCAAAGGTCTTGAGAAATGCCCTAGAGGAGTATCCAGAAAGGACCGGGGACGGTGTGTCGGGACGGGACGAGCAAGTGCGCATCACTAGACGACTCAGAGAAGCTCTTGTGAAAGCTTCTGCCGTTTCAGGCATGCCCAAGGTTCGCAGTTTGCAAAGGCATAGGGCCGACGATCAAAACTAACAAGCCCGATAGTCGATTAATGCTCTACTTTCCTTGAAGTCCGCAACACCAGAGGACCTCCTCGACGAATCAGGGACGGCTGCAGCATCCCCTAGACATGGAGATATATACAACACACCACTAACCCAAGTGTTCGAGCGAGGAGAAACATTCTTCGAGGCCATTTATGGCAAGGTTTCTAGACGTGTAATGGGCCAGATGGACCGATCAGGTGCACCAGACTTGGGTTTATTGGCAAGATTAACATATGGATATGTTCTCAGCAACACAGATGTGCTTACACCGGCTGAGACCTCATTCGTACTCATTGCCAGTCTCATTCCCCAGGATGTAAGTAACTTTCTTAGCAGCCACTTGGCCGCACTTAGGCTATGTACAATGCTGATGCCAAGCGTCAAGGTGAACCCTCAACTTAAGGGACATTTGCGGGGTGCGCTCAATGGAGGTGCCAGTGTAGATGAAGTGAGAGCCGTGAGGGATGTGGTTATCAAGATATGCGAGGCATGTGGAATGAGGAAGCTCGAAGAGAATGCAATAGGGGGATGGGGTTGGAGAAGTGAAGTTGCGAATGTGTAGATGGTCTTTGGATAGTCGACCTAGCTACCCTAAACCAGACCAGTACCACAACTCCAACTCCAACTTGGTACATACCAATACTGTATGTACTCTGAGCCCCGCCAATGATTTGAGCCAATTGCTTGTATGTTATGGTATATGTCCCTGAATATTGCATCCTGGCAGGTAAATGGGTAGATGTCGTATCGATGAACATGTTCAATATGGTCACCAACAACTGGGCTCATGAGATATCCCAATGTGGTGGGCAGAGCCTCAACTTCCACCTTGTTCCCAAAATGACCGTTTACACGACTGTAAACTCCACAGCCTCTGCTGCCCATCATATCATATTCAAACGGTTCCCAGTCTCTGTGTCCTGGTCTGCTCTCCCACTCCCAGCGGCCGGCCCCCGTCATCTTTGGCGAGACGAGGTTGAAAGACGGAATCTATTCCGCGTTTAGGCGAGTCCGCGCCCCAGAGCCAAGTCCCAAGTCCGCTGTCACGCGCGCCAAAGCAAGGGTAGCAACCCGCCCCTAAGGATGGATGAGAGCCAGGGCCAGGGGGCCAGGGGGCCGTATCCATGGCGGCGCGGAGAGGGGTACAGCATGTCGTGAGAGCGGCATTGGAGATTGTGGCATTGACTCTGCTTCAATCGAGGCCACCCAGGACCTAATTTGGGCACGCCACGGTTTACTGATCTGCTACTGCTCGATTCTGGTTCGTCGCGGGATGCCAAACAAACTAAAAACCAAAGGTCCAAAGGAGCTTCCCGTGGCTAAAGGTAAATCCCCAGAGCTCGTCCCCTCTAGGCTTGGGCATTTGAGACATTATCGAGTCTCGACTTGGGATTGTCAACGGCGCCTAGTGAATACTGTATGTACATACAGTAAATAGTCGTTGCTCGCCACGTCAGAGTGATATGAATGGCTAAAAGGACTCAAATCAGACTTCAATAACCCCCTAAGATCCTAGACGCTGTTCGAACTCGCTATGCATCCTATGTTAGTTAACATGGTAGTACTCACGATGGATACTCGTCTCATACATACAAGCGAGAGCTCCTAGTCAGCATCGTGTGTACTATAATGGAATAAAGCGCGAATCTCTATAGCCTGCCGATCCGATGGTTCAATGTAGTATTTACTCACCAGCAGGGCAAATAAACGGAATCGAGCCGCTCCCCATTTTCTCCATACAACACAACACCCAGAAGGAGTTTCCCCCATGTCTATCAGATCAGGAAAAGGCTCCCCTTGCGTCATGCCGAGCTCGTGCCTGTGTATGGATAGGCAGACTCGTCGTGAGAAAGCCTAGGCGTGGGGTTCGCATTGATCCTATCGGCACTCAGAATATCGTTAACAATAGCAATGACAACTATCAATCACTTCTCCAGTGTAACTGTAAATGTTCTTGGGTCGTTTAGACGCCGAGACTGCTCGATCAAGCATTCACACCCTCCTTTGAGAAGACGACGACCACCTTGGGGTAGGACAAGGCGAATTTGGTGATCTGGCAAGCAAAAAAGGCAATCGGAACACCCACCAGCCTGGGAACAAGGCGTGCGATTCGACCGGGGAGAATATGAAGGGTAGCATTGCAGGAAGGACTAGGATAAACTTGTATGTGTGTATTGTATGGTCCTGCTGTACAACTGAGTCAAACATATAATTAGAATTCTCGACCTGCAGCAATAATCTCGGATGCATGACAGTCCGAAGCATCCGTAGTCACACGCATACGTAGTAGTGGTTTGTCTCTTATCCTGCTACTTGCTACTGGGTTCGTCCAACCATGACAAGCTCCAGGATCAGAGTAACATCATGATTGAATTCTATCGGGCTATACATTGCCCATGTATCTACACTGAACTCGTTCCGAAAAGCGTCGGGTCTAGTCACGACAGGGCCAAGCAGGGGGTTGACGAGCATTTTGTTTCTTTTCCCCTCTTCTTGTCCCCTGCCAGTTTCAATCACGACTCCCACACGTGGTACAAATCCTCAAGGGGAGGGTGAAGGCATCCCAAGCCTTGTCCTGTCCATCTTGACAGGGGGCGGCTCAGAAGCGGCAAGGCGCGCATCAATCCATTGTGTCGGGTCAGCCAATTCAACTAGGTTTACAGTTACGTTCGCATTCTATCAATGCGACAATAATATGTACGAGACCAGAGCGATATTAGCTTCACTGATCTGCACGCCTCTTTAACCTTTCAGTATGCGAACCCAGCCAATGCTTACCAGTCGCAGGGAACTTCCCAGCACATTAATTCCCATGTTCCCGCGCTACATTAATTACCTTGCATCGGGAATCTGCACTCGTCAAGCTTACACGTCTTATTGAGATTGAGTTCTCTGTACCCAGCCACTGCCCCGCGCACCGGGACCAAGTGTCTTGGCTGGGTTAACAGTCTGTGTTATGCACTGGGATCAAAGCCGTACACAAGACTCGTGGTCCTATAAGATGTGCGTGATATTAACAGCGCTTTGACGACAACTGAACTTGAATCAAGCCCTTGACTCAACATATCATCAATATCATATGTTGTTCATAAGCAATGAGACGTTCATCATGATCTTGCATAATAGCCTTTTCTGTCTACCAGACAGTCGGGTCATTTGACTCACCAGCTGCCGTCAAGAGCCTGTTTAGCTTCAATAACGCAGTCCGACAGTCTGGATGTGGCTGAATGGCATGGCGTCCAGGCCGCTGGCACCAAGTGCCGTCCTCAATGATGAGGGAAGAGTGACATCGATATCCACATGCATTAATTCAATATTCCGATGATATGGACACCACCTTGGGCAAGTATTGTCTCTATTGAGTCCGGACTACGACTTGATCGCAATACTTGGCGATAATAGCGGCTCAACATGAGTACCTACCCATGTACCTACTTGCGCACGCACATGGGAGAAACTGCCGTTGTTCCTTTCCTTTTCTCCTTGTTCTAGGCCGCGATCGTGTTATTTACCGTTCATTAGTATCGCTTTAGTCGGTCTGTTAGACTGGTGGCGCTCGCGTAAGGCCACCACGGTTGGAACCAAACTGCCACCGCGTCCTCGCGTTTGCAAGGCTGTCCCTGGGAACAAACAATGTCTAGACCGCTTCTAGTTTACTGGCCAACAGCAAGAAGCTCAAGCTCGACCGGTATCTCTGAGTGTTTCAACATGACGGGGACTAGGCTTCCACACGGGCCATGCATAACGGTGGAGTTTGTTTGTGTTGTCATTGTCCTCAAGGACGCTCTTCTGCGCTGGAAAATGGTTGCCTCGTCGAATGACGGGCTGTTGATTCGGTGGGGGCTCCCATCGCCTATACTTCCTTCAATGAGGAGTTTTCTGTTGGGAGGTGAGGTGTATGATAACAATGGAGCGCTAGGAGAGAACGATAGTCTACCGGATTCAATGGCAACCACGGATTCATTGCGGCGGTGCCTTCTCGCTCCTCAAAGATCAACGATAGGATACTAATGGATCAAGATGTCTTTTCATGAATGATAGGTCCGACAGTGATACCGTGGATCGTGGCCCATCAAACACCAGGTCGATACACAGTATAGTACGGGGGTTTATGGCGATCGACAAAGCCGTCCTTGATTTCTGACGTCTAGTATGAGACGGCGTGGGCGGCACAGCGGCAGTCTTGTTGATCCCAAAGCTATGGCTATCTTGTTCAGTTTGACAGTTCTCGGACAATTTGATGTCTCCGAGAACAGGCATTGATCAGCGTGAATAACTCAATACCTCGGCAAGACTTAATTGCACAGAAATTTGTGCAACATTATTGTCCCTTCCGGATGACAGGTACGAGTCCAGATGTGGTACTTCGTAAACCTGGCTTATTGAGTGACGAGGCCCCTGATGAACGATGGATTAGACAAGGGAACTGGGGTTGAAGTGATGCCAAGACCTAACCTTTCAAATGTGAGCAATACGACAAATTGACGAGCAGGAGATTGTATGAGATTGCCAAGGCTGGCGAGGAAAGGATCAACACTGCGGATAACAACTGATGCTGTACAGGCGGCAGGTTGGTGATCTCTGGGTTCGAACTGGGTCACTCGTGTAAGCACATTGCACAGATTCTGCCAAAAACTCGGAAATACCAAGAAGAAAAAAGCAACGGTCAAAGATCTTTCAGATTAGGTAGCAGCATCAATGTCCCGAAGGCTTGTGAACTCTGGAGTGGTTGCAGTGGGGGCCAGACTCCGGGACAGGGTCATGTTTGGTGGTGATGCAAGCAATCAGGTGCAGATACTTGGCCCTCAATTCCGAATGGAGGATCTCGTGATGAGCTCAGTCCCCAAAGAGGACGGAAATGGCGGCGGCGGCGGGACAGTCAGACTCAGAGTCAGATTTGGTGGTTTATTCGCATCGGCCAAGCCGAGAGAGCTTGGCAACTTTATCGACTTGCCAGGATCATGACAACCAATCAGAGACTCCCAAAGGGACCGGGCCAATGGGCGGAAACTCTGAGTCTCAGAGGCAGATTGCTTGGGGGCGGCCGACCGGTGGAATGTGAAGAGGAGCCCATGTCGACAAGAGCCGAGGTCTTTGACCCGTCATGTATCCGTGTTGTATCAGCATGTTTTGCTTTTTTATCGAATTTGCAAGCGCGACCTTGCGTTTTTCTCTGGCACTGTTTAGTTGCTTCATCTGACACATAGCGCTTGTTTAGGAAGAAAACCCGTTTCTGTCGCAGCTGAGAATGCGGACTCCGAGAGGCACGGTATGTCAGATAATCAGCATACGTCTGTCCATCAACGATTGGATATGGTTGATGAATGAACCAGCAACTCTCAAACCATTCATCAACAGCATCGAGTGGGTGATAGTAAGCGGCCTTGCCATTGGATCCTGGCCATGGTAGCGGTGATGACGGTGGTGCTACAATCTTCTATATCCATGGTTCCAAGAGACACGACACAGAACCATTCAGAGATAACTTGCAAGAAGGCTGCAGTTGTACTCGCATTCGTTACCAATCTGGGCATCTAGGGTACCTTGACGCTTGGTCTGGCCGTCGGTCTGAGTCCTGAGGTTTTGAACCCTGGCCCGCCCTGCAACTGTAAGGGGAGTTGAGTTCCATTCTGACGCAGATCACATCTGCCCGGTTGGGTCAGGTACGTACCGCAGACACTTTGGGACATTGGGTGCCTGTGCTCAGCCCTACGCGCCAGCCTGATCCCAGAGCAGAGATTGAAGGAGGTCGGCTTTAGTGCTGCGACCTTTTATTATTATTAGCGTCATCAATCAACAGCCACACCCTCTTGTAGGGTTGCCAGCGGGGCTTCCCGCCATTGAGGAACACACCCACTCCACTAGGAATGGATAGGTGCCGTTCCTGCCAGCCAATGGATGTGGAGGCGGAAGGGAAGCCAGCCAGAGCAACATATCATGAACTGTGGAAGGCTGTGTTTCTACATTGCATGTCTTTGTTGCAGTTTAGTTTTTGGAACTTGAGTGAAATTTCTATTCTTGCTTCATTATACGAATATAGTTCGCATCGGTAACGAATGCTCATTCTATCATGCGTCAGTGAGTCTTGGACAACTCGATATACTCACTCTTCGGGATTTGAAGGCAGGCATTCGTTCTAGTGGCCAAATCCTCAGTTTCTATTCTCTCTTCTAAAGTGCCGGCATTTAAAATGGTGCCACTCGTACCGTTCAGAACAGAATTGGTCTTAGAAGGCCTAGAACCTCAGGGCATTGACTGAGTGATGAGCTTGTCACGAAACAGAGGGAGATTCAAGACAATAGGTGTAGATGTGGCTAATCCTCCAAAATGCGTGGTCAAGGCCAAGGCGCATCTATACATATGTACTGAAGACTCAAGAGTGATGCCCAGGATCTTTTCCACCTGCAACGCAAGCCTTCAAGCAGGGGTCAGGAGGTGTAAGCTACCCTGACTGAACGGGAATAGCCGCTTCAGGGGGAGACGTTGGATTGGCCGTTCAGAAAGCGAGTGTCGGCTACGTAGACAAATCAAGAACGCGGAAAGCCCCTCATAGCGGAATTCGCGCCTATTCAACAATGAGAGTGGTTGCCCGTGGTTTGTCCAACCCATGAAACACCTGCCAACAGAAGCACGACTCAAACAACCGTAGCCAAGCATGCGGCTAGTCTAAAGTATTATCCTGTGCTGCAATGGAGCGGCCGCCTGATGCACGGTTCTAAAGCGGGAGAATTCAGGGTCCTCATCCGCAAACAGAACCGAGTTCAAACGGTCAATTTGTGGCTGGCTGGCTGTGACCAACTGTCAAGTCACCACAGGGAGAAGGTTGTCGTGGTGTTTGATAGGTATTGTTGCCGTCTTACTCCTGTACAACTCATGCAGCCTCCGATGGATGGTTACTCTCGTATATCACGGTGTCAGCGATGGGGGGCGGTCTGCCCATGATATGTTGAGTAAAATACTTGGCTTCGGCCATCAAGAGAAGAGAAGCTACACCTATGGAGTCGGAACATTGTCATCAGGGCAGATTCTCGATAGGGCTGAGTATTCGATACCCCAGTGCCACGTCGTGATGGCTGTGTGCATTTGCATTTAATCTACATGTACGGTGCCGGGCTGTACAAGGTTCGTGCACATACATAAAACCTGTGCATGCCCGATACTGTAAACGTCCAGTGGGTAGACGTCTTGATTGGCTCGTCCTATGCAGTGGTAAGCTCCCCCGGAAAGGTATCATTCGGGAACACCTCGCCTGCATGATGATGCTTGGAGTGCCAGATTGCTGGAATAAACCATTGAGGTGATTCGGCCTTGGCCGATGCGGGCTGACCCAAAGGGGATTGCCCAGTCAGCTAGGTACAGTACGGAAACTGAACCGGCCATTGGGAATCGACTTATAATATCCAGAAGATCGGAAGGGGAGGCTCATCGAAAACCATCAAAGACAAACAAAGCAAAAAGCTGATTCAGTACAGCACTAATATCAAGATACCACAATAGCATTGGTCATTGCTGTGAATGGGGCAGGACAAGACAAGGACAGGGTGAGCGTGGAATGCGATAAGAGGACCCGCTGCATCGGTTTCCTTTTCGTGATCCACCTCTGAACCCCTGTCGATATTTGTCGACATCTTCCCCTTCTTCAATACGTACCTGTCAACGAGACAGACGAGATGTGAATTATGATGGTCCCTTCTGTGAGTGATGCCCAATTCTAGACCTCGTTTCTTTTCCTAGATCTGGCGGTGAACGGAATCTGTTTTTGCTTATTTGTCTCGTCGATATTATCTCTGCTATGCATCTATAGGCGTTCCAGGATACTGGATCAACCCGAGCCACAGCAAACAAGGGTAAGGGCAAGGGTTGACGATGAGCTAGTGTCAGAGTAGTACAGGAAAGATGACAAGGTGTGCGTGTTACGGCGGAGTGTCATCAGCAATAATTCTTTCATTTTGATGCTGTGATGCTACATACATACATAGTACGTAGTTGGTAGACCTAGGATTATATTGAATAATAATTTCCTCAAAATATGTACTTGGGCAGCCATGCCTAAGCACTCATGGGATCGGAAGCTGATAGTGTAGCTATTATGAGGAAGAACTGCCTACCTAGTTAAGTAGGTCAAATGCTCATCCATATGCCGTAGCCGGTGTCTTGTGTGGTCTAAGTTATCTCTTGATTTCGCCCAGGTCCTGGATATGACGTTGACGACTATTGGACCACTAATAAAGATCTTCACCGGAGCTCGATCAATCGCTGCATGGTAACGCAGTTTACCCAATGACCAAAAACCCTGTGTATCAAATCGCGGCGTACCTAGTTATCTAGTTTCCAAGATTTCTGCCTTGAGAATATGCCTAGGTAGGTAGAAGTTCAGCATCAGAGTTCAAGAAAGCATATGTCCTCACCAAAGCGTACGACCATTGTTCTTTGACTTATACAACACACCCTAAATTCGTTCAAGATGCATGTTGATCACGTCAAAATCTCCAGTAGCAGATGCGTTGCACAGCCATCCCGCTTCTTTTTTTAACCCCCACCACCCACCATAGGTAACCTTGACATGTTATTGTCAAGGACTGTATTGGTGCACAGCATCCAATAAGAAGTGCATATCCGTCGATGATGGCTTAGCAGCCTTTTAGCACTAAACCGGTTGCGTCCCCGAGAACTAATTTGAACTCACTGCCGCCGCCAAACGCAGGAACTCTGCACAACATGCGGTGGGAGGGACCTTGGAGGAAAACAGCTTGAAAATCGGCCTTCTAGAGGCGTCTCTTACCGTTTCACGTCGTCCGGGCATGGCGTTCGGATGAAAGGGAGAGGTCAGACCTTAAACGGTTGAAGCCCCGACGCCACGAGGGACCACTTCGTGTCTTAATCATAACGTTTGCGTGCAAAAGAAGCCGACTAAGAAATAGCAAGGTCAGTATTTCAGACACACAATTCCTGCTAACTACCTCTTAGGTTATTTGAGACAAGGTAAGGCTTGCTAAGCCCTACGAATGATGGATGTCACCTCAAGAATTCACTAGCTTATTGAATATATATGGCACCAAGACACCAAGACACAGCCATTATCCATTATCGCAACACCCTGATCAATAAAGACATGTACGAGTAAGGTATGAGAACGCCATCTAGCCTAGCTAGCAACCGAGTTACATGAAGATATTGGTATAATAACATGAGACAGCATGCACCAGAGATAACCTGGCGTTCCGGCAATGCAAGTGTAATTAACAATATGCCTAGGTATTTCCTTTGATCATTTCCCTCGTGGAGGCTTGACCCCACCTAGAAGAATTGATCGAATTAGAAGTTTGTCAACTAAGGATTTAGATTCCGCCATAATTTCCTATGCGTTTGTTTGTGTCCAGTTAATTGCATGTAAACATTCCGATGCCTGCCTGCCTGTCTCATTGCGCGCCATGTTGCGTCGACGCCATGTGGAGTTGATATCCATTGTCAACGTGTTGCTAGAGGCGTTGGCGGCCGATGGTTTTGTTCCGCGAGGCTTCTGGGGTTGTTTGAGGTGGTGGAATGGAGATACCGTAGCTACTGATGATGGGGATGGTTGAGATGAAACACCTGGATGGGGGAGATCTGGGAAAATCGCGACTAGGAATAGCCGAATAGGCGAGGGTCGCTGACAAGCATTCTCCAATACGTATGTACATTACTGGATGTAATTATTGACTGACACCAGCCAGATCTTCCGGGCCAGCAAAGACGTCCGCACACGAGTGACCATATTAGGAATAGCCAAGCAAGATATGCTTGAGTGAAATGCTCGGGCCAACCTGAGATGCGATGCTTGGGACGCCTTCCCCGGGAGATGGATGCAACGTGCGCAAGGGCACGGCGACCAGGCCGGGGGGGAGGGGAGACATTTCGAGGCAGAGGCAGGGGAAAGGGAGGGATCAGGGGAGGAGAATGTTGCTCCCAGGGTCCCAGATTTGGATAGACGGGCGAGGCCGGACTGCGCCCCAAGACCTCGGGGCCGATTGAGATATCTGACAACCGAAAACATCATTGGTCCCAGCAATCACCTTGCACGGCAGCACAATTCAGTCGAGGCACAGCCCAGTGTTCATAGGTCGGTGATGCATCGAGGGTTGCATTTGTGTTGTGTTGTGTTGTGTGGTGCACTGTTTATCGATAAAAATATCTGCCATTTACGGAGTGAGTGAGTCCACCAGCGCCATCTGAGCAGCCTCTTTTTCAATCACCACGTTTTAATAGACGCTTCAATGTCTCGCGGCCCCAGATAAACGCAGACGCGGGCGGGTAGTGTTGCTGAACTTACCCTGAATATGATTAGTTAGAATGCTGCAGGTGTAAGTTCATTGAGGCAACTGAGGAATGCTGCGCATGTGATGTGATGTCCACCGATAGTTTGAAAGAGCTTAGAGCTTACAGGCATAGTAACCAATAGCCCTCATATCTGGCCAATTGCCGATATGCCGCGATTTTGATACAGTTGCAACCAAAGAGGAAAAAGAAAAAGCAATTCATTACCTACCTAGTAGATATGCAGGATCGCCAACTCTGGGATATCCTGCGAAGAGGGTTGATTGTAAGGGATTAATACCACATCAGTGAACTAAACCGAAATCCTGGAACCTTACCATCACCAACAGACTGGACCATGCCAGATCAGACTCATCGACAATCAGCGGGAGGTAATTGGATGCAACATGGTGAAGTGGAGGGAGGGAGGGGAATGATGATAGGGATATGATGAAGAGGAGGGGTTCAGTGCTTGAAGCGGATCACCCACCGCGCGAACGACGGAAGATTGACGATGGTTGCCGTTGCCGCACGTCGTCTAGGCAAGTTTGTTAAACTCTCGTTCTGCCTTGTCATCTGTGCTGCATCTAGCATTGAGTTAGACTTCCGCAACTCTCATTCAATGGCCAGCACCACGAATAACAGCCCAGTGACATCCAAGTCAAAGACAGACATGCTCCGAGGGGAAGCTACGGTACGGTACGGTACGGTACTGGTCAAGTGCTAAATGGATACAGAGTTGTGACGTGGGACAGCCTTGGGAGACCCCTGACGATGAGAAAAACGATTATGGAGCACATCGACTGCGGACGGCGGAGTCCCTGCTAGGGTGATCAGTACGTACTACATACCTGCTAAAGATACCTGCCAATGGTACCGAGACTTTCAGCAGAGCCCCCCTGCCTCAGAAATTCCTCCAACAACGCTTGAAATCGCCCCGTTGAGCTGCCAAAAACCAACCCTGTCCACCTAGGAGGCCTTCTCTCTCGTACCTATACTCGAGACACAAGTCTCATCCTCATTGACGTCTTCGTAGATCAATTTGTTTCTCGCGCACACACCTCGGTCGGGTCTTTGGTGCGCACCCCATGTTTCCGTGCCAAAACGTTACTCTGCTCTGTAACCTCCGCCTTTTCGACATGATGGACAAAGCCGCAACTCTCAGATATTGACTTACAGTGAGAGCGGTGATGCATGGCGGACCATTTCCTTCAAGGAGCGACCCCTCCTCTTCGTGAAGTGAAGGCGGGAGGCGATACGCCTCAATCATTGTTTCTGCTCCCGCTCCATGATAGTGATCCTCCCGAAATCCAAGGGCCCCCAAACATGGGTGCAGACTGACTGTCTTTGAATCTCGACCCGGGAACCGTCTATACAGTACAATACAGTACAGGCTTGTCTCGTCTTGTACATCAACCGTACTTGACGGCAACATTTTCATTGAGTAACTGAATCCATTAGTGTGCCGTCCTTCTCTCCCTGGTCCCTACATGATGAGGCAGGCTGGCGCTATCCGGCGCTGCATGGCGCTGGGCCGCTGTCGTGCCTCTGCCTCTGCCTCTACTTGTTTTTTCCCGACCTTTGTTTTAGACCATCCCTCCCCCCACGGCTGTGCAGTGCACACACACACACACACCCCAGGCCTGGTCAACTGGGCTTGGGCTTGTGCTGGCTGGCTGGTGATGGGGTGGTGGAATCACCCTACCCCCCTGCTGTCCTGGTCCCCTCCCCTGGACTGGCTTCAGTTGCTGGGTCCTGGAGGCTTGAGGTTAGAGTTAGGACCTGCCCTACCAATGTACCGGCCGATGTATCGTACATTGCTTTCCCCAGCAGCCTCCTCTCGAGGTGTCAGTTAACTGGAGAGACCCGATCCATCACATACGGGGCCCGAATGCAGGCATAGTGGTGCCTTGACTATATCTACGTTGGCAGCCCCCAACCCTCTCGCTGGGTCTTGGAAGAGCTCACTACTCATCAACAACAACAACATTCATAAAAGGACCTACTATCACGTCGGTGTTTCTTTAAAGAACATTGTCGTCCTCTATAAGACGACAAGACCAGTTTAACAACTAGTTCCTGCCTACTTCAACCTACGGTGCTCCTCCCACCTATCCACAGAGCACTAACACGGCCCTCACCACGAACGGACATACAACTCTATCACGCACCTTTTGGTGAACTCTGTATTGTTGCTTATCCCGACCTCGGCAACACCTGCTCGATTTACAGGAAAGGACATCGATAGGATACAAGTCCCAGCAAGTCGACCAAGAAGAAAATTCTTTGCTGTCTGAACCCACTTCCACCAAAAGCATCTCAGACCCTGCGAGACGTCGACTCACTTCAAGCCTCACTCTGTTTCTGGAATGCGAGGTGCAGGTAAGCTTCCCCGGGTTACTTCTAATCATTCTTCGCTTCAACGTTGAGAAAAGTCCCCGCTCCTGCCACTCTCCCCCTTACTTTGGAGCTCCAAGTCTAACATTGTGGTGTTGCGATTCATAGATAAAGGTGATTCCAATCCGAGCTTGAGCTATAATCACCTCAAGCCCGTTCTCGTTACCATCACAACTCCCAACTTCACTTTGCCGACACATAACTCTCAAGCTACCGCCTCTCAAACTCAGACATCATGACAGCTTTGTCAGAACCATCATACGCCATGTACTCTCATCAGTCCGACGCTGAGGACTTTGTTCGATATACGGATCCCAATGTCATCTTCACTTCGGGCCCCATGGACGTGAGCATCCCTGCCGACGCCTACGGCTTCCAACAGCAGGCAGGCAACCAAGATGCCTTTGCTTCACCAATGGGCTTTGTCGAACCCCCCTTGTACACCGAAGCCCCCAATTACATGCTCAACAGTCGCGCATCACCGAGCATGTACACAGATGAGTCTTCGGACATGATGCTGCCTTCGTCAAGCCTTTCCACAGCCTCAGCACCCTCGACAACGTCTTCGGCAATTGGATCTCCCCAATCGAGCCATGACCAAATGAGTGCGATGCCCGAGTGGGCTCCCCAAGGCCTTGGGCTCCAGCCTGCCATTGTGGGCAATGACTACCTCGGATCCGATTTTCATTCGTTTCCTAGCTCCGGAATCGAGGAGCTCAGCTTCGACTTTCCGGTAACAAAAGCTTTTGTTGGTAAGTTCAAAACTATTTCTTGCTCGCTTCGAGTTCGGCGATCCCCTATCCCCCCGGCTGTGCAATGGCATTGGTAGAGAAAGAGCCCAGTCTGAGGCCTCCCCCACCACCAGATGCTTAGTGTCTGTGAACCCCTGCTCAGTGCGATGCTTGTCAATATGACAAGATGCACTTGGGCCTGTCTACCAAGCCGTCGGCTCTCGAGTTTCAGCTCAAAGCGAGTTGAATATAGCCGATCCTCATCTTTCTATTTTTTCATCTTCGATTTGAGTTTATCCCTTGCAATCATGTCCCACTTCCCATCACACGTCTATGTCTTTTAAACAACGGTTTAGCCTATGGGCTCTTCCCTCAACTGAGACATTACACACGTCAACCCAATCGGCGCTTGATGTCACTTCTCCGCCGTCAAACGATTGGCGACACTTCGTTCTTTTCATCGGCAGTGGCCAGCTGGAAACCCATATTGGGCCTAGTTCAGCTGACTCAATGTTGCATTCACAATCCCGTCCTTGTCAACTTCGCGAGTTTCCGTTCTTGAGCAGATCGCTAACCAGGGTTTTCTATCATAACAGAGCCTTCTCTGATTCACACAGAGCTTACTCGCCCTCCCATGGGGATCCCTTCCTATGATAATCACTTCCAGCAAACTAATCTAACTCACACATATCCCACATCTCCTTCTGCCTCTTCGTCTTCGCCTCAACCTCACATGATGAGGGCCAATAGCTCTTCACCTTTCCTCCAGACCAGCAACTTCCAATCAACTTTTCCTAGCAGCCCTTACGGTGCTCCAATGGACAACCAGAACCAGAACCAGAACCATATCCGTACTCCAAGCGTCAACCAATTCGTTCCACCTACGCCGGGTGAGTACAGCAGTGATGAGGCCAAGGAAAAGCAGAGATGCAGCTACCCCGACTGCGGCAAGGCATTCAAGGACTTGAAGGCTCATATGCTCACTCACCAGACTGAGCGTCCCGAGAAGTGTCCCATTCAGACTTGCGAGTACCACACCAAGGGATTTGCTCGCAAGTATGACAAGAACCGCCACACTCTCACACATTACAAAGGCACAATGGTCTGTGGCTTTTGCCCCGGCTCTGGATCGGCTTCAGAGAAGTCGTTCAACCGTGCTGATGTCTTCAAGCGCCACTTGACTTCAGTCCACGCTGTTGAGCAGACTCCACCAAACAGCCGAAAGAAGGCCGCGCAAGGAGCCAACTCTACCAGGAAGCTGTCTAGTTATGCACCTGACGCTACTGGCAAGTGTAGCACTTGCTCACACACCTTCTCCAACGCCCAGGACTTCTACGAGCATCTTGACGACTGCGTGTTGCGCATTGTTCAACAAGAGGACCCCGCTGAGGCTATCAACGCCAAGCGCCTTGCTGAGGTTGAGAACGATAAGGATGTTATCCAGACTTTGGAGAAGAACAACCTCCCTACTACTACCGATACTGTCATGGCAAACCATGAAGATGTCGATAGTGGCGATGATGAGGATGATAGTTCTCCCAGGAGCAACCTTTCCCCCGCCAAGAAGAAGAAGGGCAACCCTGTCAACGGTGTTCAGAAGTCTCGAGGTGTCACCCACTCCCGCGGTGGTGTCGCTCTGGGAACCAAGACTCGAAGCCGCAAGAACCGCCGTGACTACCCCTCATCGTGGGGTTTCGATAAGGGCCAGATGACCATGAAGAAGCGTGTTGTGGCTGTCTTTGATGGTCCTCGCCGTCTTGCCAAGGACGACATGATGCTCTCTACCGAACACGAGGTCCGCATCAAGCTCTCTGATGGCAAGTCTTATGTCACCGATCTCGACGTTCAAACTCTCAAGAGAGCTGCTGGCTTCCATGGTGCCACCGAGGAGGAGAAGGGCCCTTGGATCTCTGACGATCCCACTCCCGAACAGCTCAAGGAGATGCAGCAAATCCTCGAGAACAAGACCAACACTATTGTATAACTTCTCATCGACCACACACAATCACGATATCAACTAAAACCCCTCTCTTCAAGTACACGAACAAAACATGTCGGGAAAAAATAGCATATTGGGCGCGGCGTAAGCGAATGGTATTAGAACAGGGACTATCCGATTATTTTACGGACAATATTCATGACGGAGCTTTTTTTTTTGAGGAAATGGGACGTATCTATTTACGGAGAGGCGTATGATAGGGTGCGGTGAAAGGAAAAGGAAGGAAAAGAAAGGGAATGGATTCGCGCCATGGAGTTGACATATCGATACCCATGTTTTTACTGTTTGTTTTATCTGGGATCTGGACTGGTACCTCACCCATTGATGGTTTAATGACAATACTGGACGATCTCGACAGCAATACTTATTTGAAAGGACTTTGTCCTAAGCTGCATATTGTTCAAATATCTGCATTCATTAATTAGTGTTATTCTTGGCTTATTGAAGCTAATTTATACGGACTGGAATGGATTGCGCGTTTGTTTTCGGTTTATGATCAGTCTGGTGGGAATGGAATAAGGATATAGCTTACAGCATGGACACTCCCTATTACTATAATACTATTTATTAATTACAAGACCGTCTTTGTCTTTCCAAATAGTTATGCTGTCCCAGACTGCGTATATGAAGGTTGGTAAGGTGGAAACAAGACATCATTATAAACCATAGTTCGAAATACGTTAAGGGGGGAATAAGTATTCGTATTGAAAGGATACTGCATAAGAGATGTACATATAACTGGCAGGTGTTTGATACCGCTGTTGATGTTGATGAGTGCATACAAACACATTATAGCCACAAACTCTATGATATCGCCTCTTTCCCATCAACTTTGAGTCAGTTGGAAACATACTATAAGCTATAATCTTTTCTTCTGCATCTCTTTAGAATCTTGGGTATTTTCTGTCTTGGAAACAAAGTATCTTTAAAGGCTGAGATATCTGAGTAGCAAACAATTCAATTTGATTGGAGCAAATTTTCTTAACATTCCCCCACCATCATCCACACTCAACTCCTCCAAGAACTAACTGACTGTACGGAATTTTCAAAGGTCATTATTATTTATTAGTTTGCTTGAGCAATATTTCCTGGACCATTCAATACGTTGCATATGGGAATTTGCTAGAGTGAGATCAAGTAAGTGATCTATCAGGCAAATCGAGCAAGATTGAGTCGCATCTGGTTGGGCATCACCAGTTATAAAAAAAACAGACTTCAAATCAATACTGCATTCAGAAGCATGTCTCTCACCTGGCGAATCTCTGTCAACGGCGAGGCTGATAGCCCGGAGGACTATCTATCAACTGCCCTGGGCGTCATCTTTCCCGACGATATCACAAACCAACACGGCGACGCCGAACACAACCTCTCATACGCCTCACCTCACCTTCCCAAGCCTCTTGTCATCGATCTCGCCGATCCTGTAAAGGAAGATGACCGGAAGCTATTCTCTCACTACCTTTGGAACGCCTCCCTTCTACTCGCAGAGTTCATCGAGGCCGATTCGCTTGGTATACCGCTTGAAAAGCCCCGTGAAGCCGAGGACACCTTCTCCTTCGATGTGAAGGGCCTCGAAATTCTTGAACTCGGTGCCGGAACCGCGTTGCCGAGTATTATGGGCGGTCTTCTGGGCGCAAAACGAGTCGTTATCACAGATTACCCAGCTGAGCCTGTCCTCAAAACGCTCCGTACAAACGTCGCACGCAACATCCAGCCCTCCCTCTCACCCGCCGGTGCAGAGACAACTCCCTCTGCCGCAGTATCTGTTCACGGCCATTCCTGGGGCGAGCTAGAAGACCCCTTCAGTACAGCAGCAGCTCACTCATTCGACCGGATCATCGCCGCCGACTGCCTCTGGATGCCCTGGCAGCACGAAAACCTGCATCGCTCCATCGCCCACTTCCTTAAGCGCACACCCGAGGCTCGATGCTGGGTTGTCGCTGGATTTCACACAGGTCGACAAAAGATGAGCGGGTTCTACGATGCAGAGGCACTCAAGAAGGTAGGGCTCGAGGTTGAGAATATCTGGGAGAGGGACTGTAACGGCGAGGAGAGAGTGTGGGATACCGAGCGGGACGATGACATTACTGTACGGAAGAGGTGGCTTGTTGTTGCTTCGCTGAAGTGGACATCGACATCCTGAGGTTGATATAGCTAGGAATTAAGCCCGAGAAATCATAAATAAAAGCCACAAATGTATTTCACGATGAACATAGATGCTATCACGAGATCGAGATATAGATGGGCAATGCCTCTGAATTACGTTCAATATATTCTCAGTACACAAGCTCGCTATGAATCCCTCTCTTTATATAACAAGACAGCCCAGCTTGACAAGTTGGGTATGTATTAATTTGGGGCTTCAATACTCGGCCCCTTCTCTTCAACCTTGACAACAAGATCATAGCTGACTTGCAAGTTCTGCGCTCCACTCAGGGCGCGGGTCAACATAGCTTCGTGTCGCTCTCCCACAAGACGCTTGAGCGCTCCAACAAGGAAGCCTGCAACGATGTCGACAGACCAGTCATCGGGGATGAGACCAAGCACCTCATCAATCTCGAACCAGCCACCAAAACGCTCCAGGAGCGCTCCAGTCTGCTCAATGCGATCACTGACGTCTTCCAGAGAGAGCAACTCGTGGAATACAACGTTGAAGAGGCGACGCTGCTCCTCAAATGATGGTCGCTCGGAGGGAGCAGCACCTGTTGTGCTAGCACCGCCTCGAAGACAATAGGAGACAGCGGTGTCGTAATCGCCCAAGTTGTGTATCAGAAGACGGAGGGCGTCATTGTGTTTGCGTTCCCGGCCAGCGAGTATGATAGTCTCAGGCACAAGTAGATCATCAGGCAGAGTAGAGATCCGATCTCTTATTGCTCCAGCATCATAATCATTTGCCTCGCCCAGTAGTTGAAGCAGCCGAAGACGGCTGTGCCATACTTCGTTGTCGGCCGGGGCGTTATCCCGGAGGAAGTGACTGTATGTAGGTTTAGGAGGTTGTAAGGCACGGTATGCTTCATACGTCGCTCTGACTATAGTTCGGCTTTCCTCGGACAATTCGAGATCGTGAACAACGACGTCAAGATAGTACGCCATCAAATCGTTGATATAGATGGTATGCCCTTTGCCAAATACCAAGTGTTCCAGGTAGTACTTGACTGCGTCAGGTGCCTCACTTCGCAAGATTGCAACGGCTTGTGCTGGCTCAAACTTGGGTGCTCTTCCCTTGTCTTCAGCAAAAACTTGGACACCAAGTTTTGGATTGCGATTGGCCAACCAGACGCCGTATTCTTGTACAAGAGCCTGGCTGCTGATCTTGGTCAAATACTCACGAACCCGCTGCTCGCCCTCACGAAGCTCCTGTCCCACATCTTGCTCGCCTTCGATGATCCGCTTCCAAGTAGCCAGCACATCGCCTGACAGCTTCCGACTCTGGTACAATCGACTTAGGACGAAGAGACGATGGTATGTTTCGAGTAGATCAACTGCGCGGTCGAAACAGTCGACACCCTTGTCCACAATTTCGTATAGCTCAGATCTCACAACACCCCCTTTACCCAGTCCCTTGGGAGAGTGTTGATCAATCTCGAGAAGAACGAGCAGAAAAGCTGCATCAACTGTATGAAACACTTCTCGCTCATCGGCAACACTGCCAAATCCCTTCTTCTTCCGCCATGTTCCAAGGAACCTGCGAAGGAAATGCATTGTCCCCGGCGCCAGCGTTCCAATACTGTCCTTAGATGTCATCTGGAACTCCCTGCTTCTGAGGTAAGCATCGGCAGTCCTCCTCACGCCACTGTATATCCAGATCCCGCGGCGGCCTTCGATTATTTCATTTCGAATACCGGGGATCAGTGAAAGCACTACTCTCGGGTCGAGACCACTCTCGATCAGCACGTCTTCGAGAGCTTCCACATCCTTTTCCGTGAAATGCTTATCTTCAGGCGACTTCAACAAGTTCGTCAACAGCAGGATGCCAGCTTTCTGTCGTATATACCCATAAGTCATAAATTCCAACTCGCTCTGCGGCTCTCGGCCCCTGATAGAGCTGATAGTGGTGAAAATTGCCTGTCTGTCCAATTCAGCAGGGTTGAAAATATCCCCAACACAGGCTGCTTCCAGAGCGGTATCGAGCTGTATGAGTAAAGGATTACGGATGGCCCACCAGATACGGCTTCCGCTCCAGACTGCTAATCTTGCCTGAGCTTTGGCAAGTTGGCGAGCAAATTCTTCTCCCTCTGCATTGCGATTCTCCTCCCAATCGTCCGGTAGTGACTCTTCATCTTGTGAGTCAATGTTTCTGTCAAAAAGCTCTTTCTCCTTGGAGAGATGTTCTATTGATAATGCCGTCCTAGAGTCCAAAGACCTAGCTGATGACGAAGGGTCAGGAGTTCCAGGCGAGATGGAGACTGAAAAAGGTGTATATCGCCTTTGTGACAATTTCTGAACGATTTCATCAAATCGTGTTTCTTCACTGCCAGCAAGCGAACGAATGCCGTAGACTCCATCAGCTTCTTTAACCGACAACCAGTGTTTCTGTGGATTCGCATCTGAGCCAGCATCAAATCGTTGAATCTCTAGTCCATGTTGCAAGCCACCTTTTTCTCTCGTCATCGAAGCTAGGACATAGCCCTCTTCTTCCTGAGATGAAGATGGTGGTGATGAGTTGGAATTCAAAGATGGGCTATCTACGACAACCTCTCTGGGATATCTGGTAAACTCAAGAGTGGGCCGCGTAGGATCACCATCGAGATTGACAAACATGCCAATTCCGGGTTCCAAGGGGTCAGTCCCAGTAACCAGCAAGAACTCATCGGGGGTTGGGGAGGTAATGTGAGGCTTTAGAAAAACAGAGCCAGGCCTAGGTCGAGGATCTGTCGATTGAGCAGGAGTGGCTGACGGTGACGGTGCAGCAGGAAGAGGTTTGTCGAGTGACGGAGGGATTGGGGTTGAATCTCTCTCCATCGATGCCCTAGGGCTGGCGGATGGCTGTGGCGAAGGGTTGCGGCCAAGGACATCATCACCTTCACTGCCGCGATGATCTTGTCGACGGATACTGCCTAATATCGAACCACCCAAGCTCGTGCTTCGGCTGTGGCTTGGGGCTTCGCTGGATGTACGATTTCCTGTGGTGGAAGAGCTCCGAAGAAGCCCACTCGATGTGTCTGCTCCAATGCTCTGAGCATGTCCAATTTCATTGGGTGGAGTCGTTTCTTCCAACGATGAGATACTCATTAAGGGGATTTTGAGTTGTTGATCCACGTCGATAAGCGCATACGATTTGGAGTCCGCCACACAAGCAATTGAGTCTCTACGCACCGATAAAGTGCTTCCAGAGAAGTCGATTTTCTGAACGCGTAAGTGACGAACCGACTCGATACAATACACCAATACATACCTTAAAAGCGCGCGCATCCTCCTCACCTACACGGACGACCTGGATTTTCCGCATAAGAGAGAGAAGAATAGTGACCCCTCCGCTTCTCTCTGCACTTCCATCATCGAGTAAGGGTTCATTGAGGTCGATCCCGCCTATCCAACTACAATTCTTAACCAAAGTCGTTCCGAAAACAGGGCTGAGTTCAGGCAGAGAGTAAAAGGTAACGGTCCAGTTGCATAGGATACATGCTTTTCCGACGCGAGGTAGTAAGAGGATTTGCTGAACGCCGGGTCGGGAGTTCGGGGTGCCTGGGGTTTCGACATATTGAGGACATAATCGGGACGCAAGGATATAAACGGGCTGTCCGGATCGATCGTTCGGGTCGGGTGGGATCTGGACAAAGTGAAGCAGCTCAGAGGCTGACGTGCCGACGTATAGATTCGCATCTAATGCGCAAAGGTCAATGATGAGCGCGAACACCGAGAGCCTCCCCCAGAGTTACCTACCTAGATAGTCTACACAGTTGATCTTGATATCGTCTTTGGAACCATCCCCAGAAAGTGGTACCTCGTCCAACAGCGTCCTGAGAACATAAGGGCCATCCTCGCGGCTGGTCAGCCCTGGGCTGATAATCGAAGGCCCGTCGCCTGAGCCATCTGATGTCATAGCGGCGTTGTTATCAACAGCGTCATTTGAACGAACAGCACATGTCGGGTTGTGCTGCTGCGATTTAAAAAACGTTCGTGTCCAGGCACTTTAGGCTGGTTGGTGTAGGCAGGTATGTTGACATCAGTCAAGTGGATAAGATTAATTGAAGCTCTGAAGCTTGGGGTAGGGCGTCCACTGAGCGGGCTTGTGATCAGTGGCTGTGCTGCATTGAGTTGCAAGGCTGCGGGGGATCAGTCCAAGGGATTCCCCCGTAACCTTGGCGTTATCAGCCTGACAGCTTGAGTGGCCAATGAGCTTGTATGGCACGCGCAAGCTGTCCCCAAGTTATCAGGGAGACGAAACCACATTCCTTCATGTTCATCAACACAATCTCATGGCTTCAATTTGATCACGATAACCACGAGTCTATACGACCATTCGACACAGTACCAACTACAATACACTCTCTTTAACACGCTCGCGGCGTCCAAGGCTGCCATATCCACTCCTTTGCGCCGCCCCTGATCCTCAAACCAACCCATACAGCGCCATGACCGACGCAGCCGTCGAAGCCGCACTGGCGAGCTCGCCCGTAGCCCCTGCGCGTGCGCCCACCTTTGAAGGAGAGAACAAGTTTCAACATGCTATATCAGCATGGAGAAGTATGGACACCGGCGAAAGCTGCTTAATGTCAGCTACTGACTTACTGCCCGAATAGCTATCGACCTCACATCACTTGTCTCGAACCTCGACAATACAGCTTCAGACATTGTCGCCTACCAGCGGGACTCGACTGTTCAACGTAAAGAACTTGCGCAAAAGACAAAGGAGTTCCGCAAGCTCGACGATGCTTCTAAGCTTACAGAGGTCAAGGGCCTATTGAAATGTACGGACAAGGCAACACTATATCTTGTGCCGGTCACAGGCTAACATGCCCGCAGCCTACCAGACCTTTATCGATCTTCTTACGAACCACTCCAAGTCTGTCAACTCGGCGTTCCTACAAACTTACACATCGTTCTCCGATGCACCAGACCCATACCCATTACTTGAGGCCTCAGTCGATTCTATGCTCCTCTCTGAGGATACATTGCCCAAAATCACCGAAGAAAACCAGCACCTACAAGAAAATGTCTCAAAACTCTCGAATCAGCTGGAAGAGACCGAATCGAAGCTTCAGAACGAACGAAAGGCCCGAAGGGAGTTGGAAGAGAACTTAGAAAGCCGCGTTAAGGATGTCGAGACATCATGGGCCGAAGTGCTAGAGGAGAAGACGGACAATTGGGAGGCCAAGGAGAAGGCCTTGGAAGATAAACTGGAGAAGCAAGAGCGCTTGCTGACTGAGATGCGTGCGAGCTACGAAGTTAACCAGCGACTGGGCAAGAATGGTGACGAACAAGACGCTCAACGCAACCAAGTCTCGAGCGCCGAGCTTGAGATGCTCCATGCGGACCTGGATCGCACGAGCTCTCGTCTTGCCGAGGTTGAAGCGCGAAACGAACAGATGAGACTGGAGTTGGCACAAGCCAAATCATCAGTCCAACAGCAACCTGAAACAAACCTTGAGGACGACCCTGGATATATGCGCGTGAGGTCAGAGAACCGGTCTATGATTCGCAAGCTTGACGCTGCTCGTGTGGAAAAGGAGGGTCTCAAGCGAGAATTGGACGGCAAGTTGCGATCTATCGAAAGAGAGGTGAACGCTCTCAAGGAAGAGAGGGATGTATTGAAGAGTAAGGTTCAAAAGTGGGGTGACTACGACGATATTAAACAGGAACTTGAGGTGCTCAAGAGCATTGAGTTCTCCACGGGCGACGACGATGAGGTGCGAGAGCATGTCGAGGCAAAGGATGCAGAAGGCAACTCCCTCGAGAAGCTTCTCTTGGCGCGAAACAAGAAGTTGGGCGATGAGTTGACGGTTCTGCGTGTTTCACACAACGATCTACAGGGTCGTCTAGAAGATCTTCAAGAGGAGCTCTCCAGAACAAATGCGGAGTTGGAGAGATCTCAAAAGCTCAACCAGAAACTGGAAAGTGATTTGGAGACAATCCAAGAAGAGGGCGCTAACGCATTCCCGTCCGGTGCATCCGTAGCTGGAACATATGTCACCCGGGCAGTTGGACGCAAGAGTGGCAGAATTTCGCCAACATCATCGATCATCAGCGGCATGGATCCTCGCATGGGAGGAGGTGAACCTGGCGAGCGAGTCTATGGAGGAGGTTCTGGCATGTTGCCGATGGTCACGGCTCAGCGTGATCGCTACAAGAAGAAGAACGCGGAACTGGAGGAAGAACTCTCGGACACGCATCGAACAGTCTCGCAGCTGCGCCAGGAAGTCGCGGCACTGCAGAAGGACAACTTGAACCTGTACGAAAAGACAAGATACGTCTCAACATACAACCGAGGAGGGGGCGCGGCGACATCGTCGGCGTACGGAGCAAACCCGAACCCATCGACAGTTTCGATTGGAGAAACGGGCAATCCTGGCATAGCCATGGACCGGTATCGCCAGGCATACGAGTCCAATATTTCTCCGTTTGCAGCTTTCCGCGGACGTGAGTCTGCTCGGGCCTATAAACGGATGAGCCTCCCAGAACGTGCAGTCTACTCATTGACACGCACAGTTCTTGCTTCAAGAACCAGCCGAAACCTGTTCGGTGCATACTGCGTAGCGCTCCATTTGCTGGTGTTTGTATCTCTGTATTGGCTAAGCTCGTCAGATGTTCAGCGGGTAACTCATATAGAGTCTGCGGCGGCGGCGGCAGCTGGAGTGGCCGGGGGCACACTTGGCAGTCCAATGGACGGAGCGCCTAAAGATCCCGCCAAGTAGAGTAGAGGGTCATGAGCCTTCTTGTTTTGTGTGTGCTTTGCTCAAGAGCTGGAAGAGGGAGTTGATGAATCTCCGCGGGAGATGGAACTGTATCATTATCAGTATAAGCCTGTGTTAAGACCTGCTCGGTGGTGGAGTAATTGGACACGAGATCTTATGTGTATCATGGAAACAAGCGAAATCTGGTGCTGGTGGTGTAAGCGATATGCCAAGATAGATAGTACTGTTGCGTTGGAAGTTGGAGGGGTGAGAACCTTGAAATTAGAACATAACATGATCCACCTAAGCAACCTCCTCGAGAGTGAAGAGTCAAGTACACATGTGACAGATGTGTTGTCGATTGACTTTGAGCTCCGCTAAAACATGCAAGTCATGATGAACAGAAGCTTGGCTATACTACATCAGTAAGGTAGCAATAGCGTCTGGATATAGTAGATAGATCGTGGATGGTGGATGTCAAAATAGCCCATCCCAATGAGGGGGCAGTGGAGACAGTTGCTATTTTCTGCAGCCGCTGGCCGCTTATCGCGGCCCGTCCGACATGCATAACCCGCCGACTAATCAGGATCTCGCAAGCTGGCGGCAAACTACAGAGGACCCTGTACGTAATTTACTCTGGTCAAGGGACTTTGTTTCTCGTTTCTTGGGGGGTCTTGGATGTTTCGATGCTGGGATGAGGTTGGTTCATCAGTGACGCCGAGAGATCTTGGGATCCATTACAGAGGACGGATAATGCTATCCCGGTTGGCTTGGAGATGAGGGCATGATGGAGAGGTTGGTTTGTATGTCGAGTCCAAGGATTCTCATGATACTGTATTGAACAACGAAAGAGACGGCAATAGTGTGCGTAAGTAGGTGTACGTGATCTCTTGAATGAGATCATGGTCTATAAGCTAGCGGTCAGCTTGAAGAAAGATGACAAGATGTTTGCATACCATCATCGAGAAGGCCTAGTAACACACTACTTGGCTACCCGAACCCAGATAGATCGAGCTCGCATGGCAATTTCCATAAAAAAAAACGGAAATATCATTGTCGTGGCATTTCCTTAGACGCCTATGCATCAATATGCCGGCGCCCGAGACAGGCGCTTAAACTCGACGTCTCCACCAATCACAACCCCAGCGATTCTCTTCAACCATAAACGATTGGACCACATCAACCAATTCGCTTCCCTATCATGCCATCTCAGACATGGAGAGGCAGGTGTTTATTTTTGTATACAGATCTTGGCAGATGATCCAATCATGGCCATTTGCTCAGGCTTACCGCTCATACGCCTAGGCGCGTGTAACTTGGCCTTGGCTGGAGGGGAAGGCTGGTATAATAAGAGATGAGTTCGTCGCCTGGTGTTGGTTGAGAAAAAGAAGAGGCAGAAAAACATCTCTCTGCATCTTGTCTGTATACACTGAAAGACGCTGTGCGTTTTTCTTTTCCTTTTGTCCTCGTTTCCTTTATCTGTTATTTCCTTATTTCCTAGGGTCAATCAGTCTTCACTCTCAAGTCTCGTAACGGTCGATCATCTAAAAACCTTTCTGTTATTTCTTGGGTTCTGTTTCTCTTATACGTCTTGACGACTTGAAACGATACCGACACGCTTATACCCTCGATATCACATCACATCACATCACCACTATACACACCTTCAGGATGCAACTATCAACATTCGTCGCTTCTGTCTTGGCGGTGACTGCTTCTGCAGCACCTACCTATCCTAAAGTTCAAGTCACCGATGCTCGAGATGCCGTCGATACATTAGGGTCATTGTCAGGTTACTTCAACTTGATTGCGGACAAGGTCAAGGCTGTCAAGGTGCCAGATGTGGCCCCTATCTGTGATCTTTCACAAGCAAAGATGCCACTCGGTATGTCATTCAGTCCCCGATTCCTCATTCCCCTAGTCCTAACTTACCAATTAGATGGTCAACTGCCTCCCCCAGATAAAGGGTTGACACTCAGGCATGTCGCTGTCGGCCGTGGTACACAAAACTACACATGCGATACCAGCGACCCTTCATCAGCCCCCGTTGCTGCTGGTGCTGTCGCTACTCTCTTCAACGGAAGCTGTGCTGCCGCGCTATATCCTGACCTGATCGAACGTGTCCCTGGTATGGTTGTTCACTTCCCATTGACAGACGCCAAGAAGCTCGGCCCTATGTCTCTTCCCGAGTCTGGTCACCACTTCTTCACTGGCGATGGTGTTCCTTTCTTCGATCTCCGCACCCCAGACCAGGACATTGGCGAGGCACCATGCGAAAAGAACAGCAGCGCCCCTGCACCATCTGTCTCCGCCAAGGGACAGCTTGGTGAGGGTGCTGTGCCATGGCTCAGACTCACAACCATCAAGGGTGCTACCCACAAGATGAAGGAGGTTTATCGAACCACAACCGCTGGAGGCAGTCCTCCCGCCACCTGTGAAGGCATGAAGGCTCAATTCGAGGTCGAATACGCTACATTGTAAGTGATAGTTTATATGATTTGAGCACGCAACTTGATAACTAACATAGATCAGATATTGGTTCTGGGCTGGCGATATTGAAGAAGGTGACGATGAGTAAGCGTACTGGTTGGATATAGGAGGCAAGAATATTGTTTTGATTTTTGTATTGTTTTGAACACGAAAATATCCTTCTCTTGTACACGTAGATGGTTTTGTTTTGGTCATGTAATATCCCCTGAAGTTAGCATAGTGGAGGTCAATAATTCATGGAACTTGTGACTTGAGCTTGTCTTGAATCGTGTGTGAAGGTTGGGGTGTTTGGTTGGAGCAGCTGTAGACATCGGATACCATATCATTGTTACCATGTGATGCGCATGTACTGCATGCATCTTAGATCCCTTGCCGTCACGACACTCACACACCCGACCTTCTCCGGGTTTCAAGCCATGGTGTTCCGATGGGTCTCCCCATGGGGATGCCGGCAGGGCTGATCCCTGATTCACGAAGACAAGATGAAAGTATTGAAAGTTACAAAGAAACAACAAAAATATGAGCCTTCTTGTTTCCCTCTAAATACCTAGGTAGGTTTGTTATTACTTGGAATTTTGAGGAAAACTACTAAGTTTATGTATGTAAATTGAGAAAAAACTTTATGCCACACAAAAAGCGGGATCTATCAAGAGGACTCGAGTTAGTTCATGATTCTTAGAGCCCAGCGTCCACTGCAAGCCAGGTACAGCGCCGGTACATAAGTTCGGGATGCGTCGCACCTATCAGAAAAGTACCTACCTAGGTACACTTACCTATGGGGCTCGGAACATGCCCAGGCACTTCCATAATAGTGGGTCGAGAGAATGCTAAGGTTTACTGTCGAGTCCCCCACTGGCTAGGACCTCTAAACATACCATCTTCAACTCATTAATATTCTCCCCCCGATCGGAGCCGCAATCAACAATTAACCCCAGCATAGGTAGATCGACGACTACTCTGCCAACTACCGGGAGACGAGGGCCCTGTCCCTTCGATTTCAGCTTCCCCCAGGCGTTCGCCACAAGCCGTCGGCCGCATCAACCCGACCCAACCCGTTTATTCGTTCACCTACAGATTGCAGAGCCGACCCAGCCATACGTACATTACGAAATTCATTCCTTGGCTTGCAATATCTCCAGTCACGGCCGTTTAGCAGTTGCCTTGTCATTTCATGTGCGCTTCCTACTCGCGAATATAATTCCTCATCGCAACTACAAACAGACTTCGACCTCTCCTTTTACATCGCATTCGTATCCCCGCTACACCCCACCATCTCAGTGACGATATCCTCGCCCTCCGCCCGACCGAATGTTGACAACCTAAGCCGCCCACTGTCGTTATCACTTAATTTTAAGGCCCGTCTTCACGAACACGAGATTTGCGATTCTTGCAGGCACCACCAAGATGGATTCCAGTTCGATCGACACCGCCGATCTGGTATCGGATCAGAGAAGACCGAGCACCGCCCCTCCATCTTGTGATGATGAAATGACCGACCTTTCTGAACAATCTGATTCTCGCGATTGGAGCCCCCAAATGTATTGCGCCACCTGGCCTGCAAACGAAATACCCGTCGAGATTTTTGAAATCATCATTTCCCACCTCACACGCCCAGAGGTCAGATGTTTGCGACTTGTCTGCACAGAGTTCGAGGCCAAGGTCTCTGCTCAGTACTTTCGAAATGTTGTGGTGCCCTTCAAGTCTGAACTATATAGCAAATTGGATCGAGATGAGAATGGTGCTCTTAAGCGCACATCTTCTGCTCTTCTTTCAAACGGAATGCGCATCTTCCAGTCCTTCGGACCTCACATCCGGCGCTTTGCGCTCTCGTTGGAGCTTGATGAGGACACTCTCTCATACCCCCCTGTGAAGCCGTCACAGGAAGCTGTGCCTTCTTTCTGGGGCATATACCGCTGGCCGCATGGGACTTACCACCGATATACCGACCTCGAAGGCCTCGAACAAACCGCCGACGAAACCGAGGCCATGAAGGAGGCGCTCAAGTGCTTGGTCAAGGTCACAAATCTCGGCCTCTGTTGTGATGCTGGTCTTGGATTTCTGTCGGGGCCTGATCACATTGCACGAAGTGCTACCACTCTCCATCCCGTTTTTGCAACGCAAAACTGGCGCCACACAAATTCTGAGTCACAGGCCCGGAAGCAACCCATCATCACCATGTCAGACTTGAACGAAATGGTCAAGGATTTCAAAAAGCCCATCTTTGAGAATCCCATCAGTTTTAAGCGGACAGTGCTGCAAAAGATGGCCTCAGATGCTGGATACTCAGGTGCTCAGATTAACGAGGCTGTGCTCATGATGTTGGAAACTGAGGGCACCAATCTTAACATGATTGACTTTGACGAGAGGACCTCCATTCTTACCGAGATGGAAGCAAGACGATCATTGACACAGACCACACATCGTGCTGACTTCGAACCGGTTGTCGCAGAGGTGGCCAATCACCCGCTTATTCCTTCCAGCCTCACAAGAGCGCAGAAAGAGATGCTTCTTGAGCTCGAGTGGGCGCATCGAGCCATGATCCAGTCCTATGTCATTGGTCTCATCGACAACGCTCGAGATGACTGTTTTAAAAACCTGACGACCATCACCATCGCCAAGATTCCAAGCAGCCATGTATACATCTTATATCGGCATGAACTTTGGCAAAATCTACCGTCTCTCAACAATGTCTCGCTAGGCGTTATTGCCGACTGGCGACGTGTTTCCAAGCCCGCCCCTGGATGTGTTGAGGATACCTCTGTTTCCCCTGTTGATGCCGTTGGCAAGGTGTACCAGTTGCTTAACAATTATATTGGCGCCCAGCGTAACATTGAGAGTCTTCACTTTGAATGGATCTGTGGAGGAGAGTTTGCGCCTGGAACTTACCAGCGAAACCACTACATTCTTCCAGCTCCTTTCTTTGAAGTGCCTCAACTCATGACTTGGGTTGATAGCCCCAGAACTCATCCGGATGATCTCCTGACCTTGCCTTTTATCAAGCATTTGTCGCTCAAGAATTGCTGGGCCTCGCCCCACGTCTTTCTGCAAACAATACGCAACATGTCTCTCTCTACACTCGAGAAGCTCGATCTGGAGTCTGTGTCGCTCTCTGGTCCGCCCACTCTCACTCCACAAGCGCCTCTTCAGCAGGCTGCTGCGGTGAATGGGAACACTGCTCATTTACTAGGTTTGATGATGCTCCCCGGACCACCAGCCGACCAGATCCTACCTGGGCAGCAACCTATTGCCCAATGGGCAATGCCACTTCAACTCGGTCAATTAAACCAGCTGCCTCAGCAGAATGCACAGGCGAATCAGCCACAGGGCAATAATCCGGCTCCTGGCCAACCGCCCACGCCTTTGGATGTTTTACAGCAACCCGAAGTACTTTCCTGGGCAGGTATTATCGAGCATTTCTCTCCGAGTATCAAGATCAAAGATATCTTGACCGCCAGAGACGAATCGTCTTCAAGCACTACGAGCCAGCCGACACTCGACCAACCAGATCCTTTGGGTCAGCACATTCCTTCTCCATTCCGACTACACTCCGATGAGAAAAATTATACCCTCAAGTGTCTCTCGTTCAAATCATGTGGCTACGTGTCGGTCGACACGCCAGCCCTGAACACTAGAAGTATTTTACCCCAAGGTGCACAAGGTCTTGGTGCGAATGGCAACCCGCATAGCCAGGATATGTCACCTTTAATGCAAAGGTGCAGGGACAAGCTGCTTGGTCGCATTGCGCCTTACTTGCGAAATCCAGAGTCGTTCCAGCTCACCAATGCCTTTGGCATGGATATAGGTTGGGAGAATATCTACGACGATCGTACGATCGCCGATGCTGTGGCTGACGGTGTTGAGCACCCTGGAAGAGGGCGGTTTTCGGGCACAGTTGATGCTGCCAGTATCCCTGGTGCCAGAAATATCGAGATCATGACGAGTGTAGACTTCTAGGATAACACCTACGGCCCCACGCACAATTTCCTCCCCTAGGCACGGTAGGTCAGGTATAAAAACCGATATTGAATAGACTTGGCAGAAAAGGATGGAGCAGGCGTCTGGTGTTTGTTTTTTAGGCGAAAACGGCATGGGAAATAGCAACTGGATCAAACAGGACTGGGCAAGATATGGGATGTCCATTGACGTATGCTTGCTTTCTATCAGAGGAAGACTAGCTTGGAGGTGTTTTGCTATTATTGCCTGTGGTTTACCAGGCGGAGTATTGGAATCAATCAGCATTACCTAATGAATAGCTACTTGGGAGCATTATACAATAGCCGAATTTTATTAGCAAAATAACAGAGTGCAGTGAATGGAGACTGGCCTTTATCCCTGCACAAGAACGGCGTACTGATCGCATAGGTTGAGGCTCAACGTCCTGCAGGGTACCTATTCAAGACCCATGTCACATCACGGGTCTAACTGGGGCGTACATATCCGGTTGACAGTTCATAAATACCAAGGTAGGTGGTATATTTAGTCAACATCAGCCACGTCACATCACTGTCAAAATCACGGACCAGACATAGAGGACTTGATTGATTTTATTTCGTCAAGAAAACCTTGCGAATTTTGCATGCGTTTCCCTTTAATGCCATGCTCACCGTAGCCTACCATACACCAGTAGATGAAAAGCCACGAACCACCCTCGCAAAAACCCTAGAACAATTGATCGAGTTTTGTGATGTAATCTTGGTGTAGTGTCCCTTTGTTCAAGAGCCTTGTCAAGAGTCACACAGTTACAGCACAGATGATGCCCGACGTAAACCCAGTTTTCAACCAGCGCTTAAATTTTGTCTATTTGATAGAGGTTGGTGATTTGTTTAAGCGGCGGTGATAGCCTTGCGGAGACGGGCACCGCGCTGGCGCGAGCTAAGGTGCTCACGCTCGGCAACAGCATCGGACTTCTGGACAACCTCCTCAGCCTCGGTCAGGATGAGCTCGATGTGGCAGGGGTTGGACATGTAGGGGTTGATCTGAGGACCATGTTAGATGAAGGTGAATCTCAAGTCGGAAAGGTGGGAAAACATACACGACCGTGGGCACGGTATGTCCTTCGTCGCTGCTTGGGGGCCTGGTTGACCTGGATGTGCTTGACAACCAGGGCACCGGTGTCGAGACCCTTGGCATCAGCGTTGGCCTCAGCGTTCTTGAGGAGACCGAGAAGGAACTCGGCGGACTTGATGGGCCATCGAGCCTTGGAGACACCGAACTGCTTGCCTATTGATTAAGTCCGTCAGCAAATTGTCCCTCTGACGTATATCTCAGCCGTTGGCGATCCCTCCAGATTTTCTCAGAATTCCCAAAGTCCATCGCTAGCGGCAAAGAATATCTCGAGTCGTACCTTGGGCGGTGCGGCCAGTGCTGCCAGCATATCGTCGCATGGGGACGGCCTCCTTGTGCTCCTTGACGTTCTCGAGGAAGGTGACAGCGCGCTGAAGCTTCCAGCCGTTGATGGCCTGGGCGGTCTCGCGAGTGTTCTTGAATGACACTCGGAGGTAGGCACCGCGGGCGCGGGCCGACTTCGAGGGCTGGATCTCGGTGGCAGCGTATCGAACCTATATGCGTAGAAAAAGCCAGAGTCAGCCATGACACATGCTCAAAATCCATGCCACCACATCACGATAGCGATTTCGGTCAAGATGAACGTTTCGTCAGAAACTGCACCAGCAAGTTCGTGACAATCCGTACAGCAAGAATATCCTCCTCTTCATGATAGCGATCGACGGGGGCGTAGTTACTCACCATCTCGGCGACTTGGGTGGTGAGTGACGGTTTCGACGACGGAACGTGGGTTGGCTGGCTGAAATTGAGAAATTCAGAGCTCTTCTTTCTTGCCCTAACAGATCGGGAGGGGACCACAAACTCGCTTTCCCCACTCCTTTGGGAAAGAGGCCTTAGGGTTTGCCTGCCCTGCTGGTGCAAGAACGTGAAAACGGCCTCGGAAGTGCCAAATGGATGGGATAAAATGGAAAATAACGTAGAGATTAATTCAATAGACAATGAATTATAATTGAGTAGATTTTGATCGTTTTATTTGTTGCTGTGATGTGATTTTACATATCAATTCGCACACTGAAATATGAGCAGTGTCACCTGACTGCTATCCATTATCACCACGTGATTCTCGCATGCAGTCCTCCTCTTATATCCGCTCTATACCCGGACCCTCCTCGGAAACGGAGAAACTTGCAAAGAAAATATGGGTCTTGGCTTCATAGAGCTTCAAAAATTTCTTTCCCAAGTGTCTCTCAAAACGAAGGCAAGGCTATACAAAAGACAAGTTTGGACTTTGATCCACGTCCGCCTTCTCTCGACGATCTCTCCTCGCGTGGAATTCTCTCGACAACAACCTTTGTCGGTTCTAATTATTTAACCTTTGTTCAATTCATCTCAATTGGATTAAGATGGCTCCTTTCGTTCCTCGAGGAGGCGGCGGCCGTGGTGGTCGTGGCGGCGCTCGTGGAGGCCGTGGTGGTTTCGGTGGTGATCGCGGCGGCTTCGGTGGTCGTGGTGGTGCGCGCGGTGGCCGAGGTAAGAACTGCGCTCTTGCGGCGTCGTTGTCGCAGCTTTCTTGGACTGAAGACTGACTCTTTCGCAAAGGTGGTGGCCGTGGAGGTGGTGATCGCGGCGGCTTTGGCGGCCGTGGTGGACGAGGTGGACGAGGTAAGCATCAGTCCTCCTCTACAACACTAAGGATACGATGCTAACAATATGAAAAGGTGGTGCTCGCGGTGGCCGCGGCGGTGCTGGTGCTGGCCAAAAGGGCGGTGCCAAGGTCATTGTTGTATGTTGAACCTCCAAGTCCAACTTTTTCGCCAAGTTTTGCGATCTAATTTTTTTCTTCACAGGAGCCTCACCGTCACCCCGGCGTCTTCGTCGTCCGTGGTGGTAAGGAAGATGGTCTTGCTACCCGCAACACAACGCCTGGCGAGTCTGTCTACGGCGAGAAGCGCATCTCTGTCGACGAGTCTGTCCAGAACGACGATGGCACCACTACCACCACCAAGATCGAGTACCGCATGTGGAACCCCTTCCGAAGCAAGCTTTGCGCTGCCATCGCCGGTGGTGCTGATGAGATCTACATCAAGCCTGGCTCTCGCGTCCTTTACCTTGGTGGTGCCTCCGGTACCTCCGTCTCCCACGTCGCTGACATTGTCGGTCCTACTGGCTACGTCTATGCCGTCGAGTTCTCTTCCCGATCCGGTCGTGATCTCATCACCATGGCCTCCAAGCGACCCAACGTTGTCCCCATTGTTGAGGACGCCCGTCAGCCTGCCCGTTACCGCATGATCGTCCCTATGGTCGATGTCATCTTTGCCGATGTTGCCCAACCCGATCAGGCCCGTATTGTCGCTATGAACGCCAACTGGTTCCTCAAGGTTGGCGGCGGTGTTCTCATCTCCATCAAGGCCAACTGTATTGACAGCACTGCTCCCGCTGCTGAAGTCTTCGCCGCCGAGGTCCAGAAGATGCGAGCTGAGTCCATTAAGCCCAAGTTCCAGCTTACCCTGGGTACGTTTTCTTGAAATCCGATCATCTTCGAACTCGTCAACTAACATGTCTACAGAACCCTTCGAGCGTGACCATTGTTTGGTTGCCGGCGAGTACCAGCGCTACAAGTCCTAAACGACCCAAGTCATGATGCTGTGTATTTCGCTTCAAATGAAGATTGAGAAGAGATGGTCTGCTTTGTGTCATGCGGTTTCCCAGGTATCTCACGGTTCCCGGTAGACTTTTTGTCTTCAGCTTGTTGCATCAGGGAAAAAATAGTTGACGGCATTTTCTTCAACAACGGCGAGGGGCGTTCCGGGTGGGTTGGATCTGTAACTAAATATCGATGTTTGTCCGAATCTTGAGCCTTTTTTGGTGTTGCGCATCCCAAAAAAGAATATGAAAAGGAACAAGGATATCAATTACTTATTTGTTTTTTTCACAAGACCATGGATCTATTTTAACTCCAGCCCGTGGGACACGCCGTTTGTTAGGTCAGTCGGAGAGAGATGGCACGGGATCAAAGAGGATTGTACGATGCTATAAGGCCAGGCCAGTGGTTCTCGTCTGTCTGGCCTACGACTTCATGATACCCCCAAACGATAGCCACGCCCGGAGTCCCAGTGTTGTGTCTTTGTTACATAGATTAGAACAGTTCGAGCGATGCAATTGTTACTTTTCGGTAGCCCCGGTTCTCAATATGTACAAAACAGCCATCATTCACTTCGTAGATTTACACATAAGTCATCTAAGTGTTGTTTGGAACTAACAATATTGTTCTCGGGTCTAGCCCAATCTTATGCATGTCATGTCATGGCACATTTACAGGTGCCTCATTCATGTTCTATGTACAGACCTATCGTAATATACTGGATATCAAAGAATTTATGCTCATATTCCCACCCTTCAAGCTACTCAGGATCTTCGCCGAAACTCCAGTTCGGTGTTCGGAGAGGGAGCCTTGGCCATAACCACCGCCATAGCTTTTGGTCGGACCTCGCCCGCCTTTAGACGGATATCATAGTTGATGAGTAGATGCGCCAGCACAAGCTTAATCCCGTTGCTAGCAAAGAAACGCCCGGGGCATGCATGCTTGCCGGCGCCAAAGTTGATGTAGGTATCGTTGAGAGATGTGAATTGATATCGATTGCTGGCTTCCATTGACTCTGAACGGAGTTTGTAGAAGCGGAAGGCATCGAAACGTTCGGGATCCGGGAAGTAACGCTCATCAAGAGCAATGCCGGCCAAAGGAGCGAGGACCTTTGTGCCTACAGGCAACTCAGTACCATCAGAGAGGGAGATGGGCTTCATGACCTTTCGGATAAAAGATGCTACATTTTGATTAGCGAGTTCAACATGTCGATGACTAGTAGCGAGACTCACTGATATTTCCGCTGAGGCGCTGAACTTCCCTCATGAAACTATCTAGCTTCTTCAGCTTGGCCATGCTCTCCTTGTTCTCCCACCCATTTTCCGTTTCCAGAATGCGGTATGCCTCTTCTCTTAGTTCTTCTTGAACTTCAGGGTATGCTGCTAGATCAAAGAGGCATTCGCAGAGCAAGTTGTTGGTTGTATGGATTGAGGCTGCCGCAATGATCAATTGCAGTTCTGCCTGTGTTGTAAGATCGGTCTTTTCTTCCTCTGGCAATGCTTCCATAAGCCATTGAATCATGTCATCCGGTACACTCTCGCCTTTGGGCATATCCATGTTTCGTAGTCGCTCCTCGAGGATAGGCTTAAGCATTTCCTTGGCGATTTTTATATCTTGACGGATCTGGCGGAGTTCGGACACGAGATACTGGCCTACAGGTCGAGCCCACTCGGGGATGAACTGAAGCTTGACGCATGCAGTAAAGACATGGACCGCGAAGTTGATCGAAGTGTCCATCCACTTCTCATCTCGGTTGATGGAGGGTCCAACAAAAGCGCGGCCGTTCAGGCGCGCCACGGCGCGGAGACTAAATGGCTGGCATTTCACCGGTGTCCAGTCTTCACAGGCAGGAAATTCAGTTGCCAGTAGATGCTCGAACTCTTGCTTAAGAAGAGGCACCATTCGGGTGAGATTCTGGGTGAGTTTTGTTCTGATCAACAGAACCAGCAAATCACCATTGTGGCCTGGCGAGAATTTGGTGTATTTGCTTTGTAGTGCCTATTGGCATGTTAGTATTCCATTGAGGTTTTCTGAAGGACAGTGATGAGTGATCTTACATCTGACACGGCCTCTGTTGCACTGAGGATATCTTCAGGCAGTCCCTTGAGTTCACCAACGAGACGTGAGGGTACCAAGACCTGCACTCCCTCGGTAGCCTTGATCTGATAAACTTGATCTCGAAACTATTACGATATAAGCATATGCAGTATGAGTTACAACCTAGATCAACTAACCTTTGTATAGCTATCCTTGATCAAGGTTTCGGCATCGAATATCCATTTCGTCTTTGAGGCTTTGTAAAAGGGTATCTCAAGATGGGACGTCTGCTTTCTTGCCAGTAATAACCAGATTACAACCAAAAGGACAGTGGTGATTATGTAGCATCCAGTATAATTGCTCTTGTTGGGTAAATGGGGGAGCTGATAATCAACACCAGCAATGGGTGAAGCGACAAGACTTGATATGTTCTCCATACTGAATGTGAGGGTGTGAGAGGGTTCAACAATGGGAAGAGAGACGAGAATAAAAGAGACTTTTGATAGATAACTGTCAAATTAGACGCCTCGTCGAATACGGTTTCAAGATGGCAGGCAATAACGTGGGTTTGTTGGGTTATAAGTGGGTGGTATCAGCAGTGTATCAGAAGAGTGACCCCCAGGAACTTGATCGGGGATCGAGAAATTCGGCGAGGCGAACGACTAGTTAACAGGCGAGATATAAAATTCCCCAAGCAAACTGGAGGGTATGATCGTATAATGGTGGGCAGATGTTTGCAGTATCGTTGCTTTTGCAGACAATGGCAATGATATATCCGTCGAGTAAACAAGGATATATGGGAAACGGCCAAGACGGGAGCCGACGGGATGACATTCCTTCTGACCACCGGCCTGAGGTTGCTGAATTTGACTGGACAATTAATTTCTGTCGTATCATTCCATGGAAAAGCTTTAGAAGGTATTGGTCTGTGTTGTTTCGTACGAATTGGTTCTACAGAGCAGCTCTCGGGATGAGCCATCTCCGGATGTTAGTTTGGCGCCGGGCATCAGACTATCAGTAGCGTGTGGACCTTTCACCATAGCGTTCAGTACAAATTGTCTCTGATAAATTGGAGATGCGCTCATGTTGATGCGGATTTTCATTGTCCGCCTTTTCCGATGGTCGTTGTTGTTGAATAGGCACCTAGAATGAGTCAAACAAGTGCTTGTTGATGAGCTCCTACCGACATATCTATCAACACCATTCTTCGCTGTTCGTTGACGACTTTGTCTACCAAGCGAATGGAAGAGTACCTTACTTTCTCTATTCCCTCGTCTCGTCCCATTCCATCTCATCTCATAGATCAGATCAGATCATTGAGCATTTGCTCAACGTAACATGCTCACACCTCAACTTTAACATCATCACGATCCATGGCCCTGGACGACTTACAGATTGCCTATTTTGAAATGGCCGGGGCCCTAGCTTCTCGGATGCCGGGACTTCCACTCGCTAGTTGACGACCATCAGCGGATATGACAAGTTCCGGCATGTCTAGCCAACTACAGTTCTCGGCTAATATCAGAGACCCCTGTTTATCCAACACTCGGTCCCTTTCTCTTCTTTTCTGAATCTGAAATACGGTTTCAAGTCAAGATATGGTTTTAAGTCTAATAATAAGACAGTTTGAATCTAAAGACCGTTTTGGATCTGAATCTGGTTCCAGCACAAATTTGATGGATTAGATGAGATGCATGCGCTTCGCCTAATCTCAGCCGACACATAGACGCGGCAACTCTGGGGTGGCGGCTGTTACACCTCTGTTACCAACATGTTTGACAGTGGAGGCAAATTACTAATCGGAGAAGCTCTTGACTTGTTCTTCAAGTGCTGTTTCTATTCACCTGTCTATAATCATGTCTGTCTAATTGGGTATGTCGGATAACTCGGCCATTCAGAAACACCTGCAACATTTTTCTCACGCGCCGATCATCTTTTCAGGTCGAATATGAAGCTAGGTATCTATTTCTATTGCTAGTGAGCCACCAATTGCCTGTCAGCTTCACCCAAAGCTGCTCACAAAGACTCGAATATCTACCAGGCCTAGCCCGGACGTTTCTCGTGAGAATGTGCTGTCTGTGTTGCTTATTTGCATCACCGAACACTATTTCGCACTCCTCTATGGCATAGGCCTTGCGGACTATCTTGAACTCTTTCGGTCCCGGTATCAGCGAGTTCAACTCCAGTGTTATCTAGGACTTTACAAAGTACAGATAGACATAAGAGATATCCATGTCGCCAAGCTCTATGGTGTCTTTCACACCATAGGTCAGCTGTTGTTACACAAAGACCTTGTGCCAAATCAAGCCGAGTACAGGTTACACAAACCACGTCTCTTACTATTAAATGGTTCGCCCGTTCAGTATAACCGTTCTTCAACCCGCTCCGCTCCTCCTATCCTGTGCCGTCCCACCCCACCTGTTCCTGTTGCTGTTTATCATCATTTATGTACACTTCAGCATGAGGCAGTGCTCATGCACCAATCATTATAAGCAATGCTTACCCCAGACGCCCGTTGTTGAAAAAGTTTTCACATCATTCCCCCAAAAGCATGCCCTTGATATTTTTCGCCTTCTCCTTGGGTGATCCGAATCTATCGTATGTATCCTGCATATGTTGCCTTGCCAGCAATCAACCCGTTTCAAACGAGGCAACCACAGCCACCCTCGATAGCCGCAAGTTCAGTCGGGCGCTATTCAGCTAATATGCAAACGTGATCGACGTCAGGACGAGTGAATCATCTGCAGAATGAAAAATTTTCACTGTATTTGGAGGGGGGTTATGAGAAACGAGATGGCAGTCGTTCGCATATTTGCAAGCTCTTGGTTCATATATCAGACGTCGCATGCACTAGTCGTCGACCAATTTCTAAATCTATCAACTGCTTCTCACTTTCAATGATTTCTGACAATCCTTCACCTTGCATATTTGAAAATGACAGAATTCCAAGGTCTTGGTGCCAGGTTCGACGGCTTCCAAAGCTCGACAAGCGGTGCATCATCAAGTCCGTTTGTAGTAAGTAGCACAAAAATATAATAAATTCAAGATCAATCTCTGACACAGAGTAGCAGGCTTCTGATACTTCATCGCATACTTCCATATCTCTCACTTCCAATGTATGCTTGCCACCACTCACAACTCATGATACAACCAAGTCGCATCATCACATGAGTAACTTCGAGCACTTCGTCCAAGATCTAAAATTGGTAATTGATGTCTGTCCTATGTGCCTTAATAGTAGCTAACATACTTCAGTCCGCAAAGAGGGCATTCCCCAATTCGGCTTACTCTCGATACACCGAAGTTCAAGTCCTGTTGATACAATGGGATGAAGACGAACTCGAGGTTGAGTGGGAACTCAATGAGCTACGAAAGGTTTTCAATGATCTGTACGGGTTCACAACCGATAAATTCCTCATTCCCACTCAAAACTCTCATCGCAAGCTCAATCACAAAGTGTTGAGCTTTGTTGAAGAACATGAAAACGAAGACACCCTTCTTATCGTCTACTACGGCGGGCATGGGGTAATCAACAAAGCCAGGCAGTCAACCTGGTCTTGGTATGAGCAATATTCTCTTTAACTATGTAGCTAGAGCTGACCTGATTCCTACAGTAAGGGTGACAGAAGCTACGCTACTGTGGAGTGGTCTGCAATTCAGACTCTCTTCGAGATGGCGAAATGCGATGTCCTTCTACTTCTCGACTGCTGTGCTGGTGCAAGTGCTGCCCCTTTGACTGAGCGGCCTACAAATATGAAAGAGACCATCGCAGCCTGTGGGTTTGAGACTTGGACACCTCGTCCAGGTGCGCAATCATTCACTCATACACTGATCGAGGTGTTGAAGGAGTGGGCTTCACAACTCCCCTTTTCAGCTGCGATGCTTCACAGCGAGATTCTGACTCGACTCAAACACGCACAGCCTGACCGATCTTCACATGGAAGGCCAATCGAGTCGAGGAAGACGCCGGCTTACATTCTTTCAACATCCGATCCACATAGTGCCTCCATTACCCTAGGCCGGATGGTTGAAGAAGAGTCTGGCTCGATATCATCATCCCGAGCAATACCTGAGTCTGACCTCAGAAGTCTCTCAGAAAGGGTGCAGTCAGACAGCTACGTCTCAACTGAGGACCGCATGCAGGCCTTTTTGGCGGTAGATGCCAGGGCACAACGAGTGGCGCCGCAAGTCCTTCTCAAAGTTGCACTAGAAGAAAACCAAGTCCTTGATGCTGCAAGCTGCAGTCGATGGTTGAAACAGTTTCCACTCTTGGCAACTCATGTGAGTGTTGAGGGTGTCTACGAAAGCTATTCGACCCTCCTTCTACTTTCAGTGCCAGTTGTTCTGTGGAACCTGCTACCAGAACACCCAGCAACTCAGTTTGTGGGATACGTCAAGTCCCGCAACCTCTTGTTGATAGACACGACAAAGAGCGGAGCAGCTACACCCATCCCCATTACTGGGCACGGGGAGGGAGACAAATCAGGCGATTCCTTTGACTGCGTTTCTCCTTTGAGATCGGTATCGGGTCTCAGCAGCCTTGATTCCGGATACGACTCCTATCTTTCTCAACCTGCAAGCTTGGTGGCTCTGAGGCACAATCGATTACCCATGGATGGTGTCATGAGCTCCCTAGCTAGTCAGACACTAGCAAGCAAGAGAAGAAGCAAGTTATCATCAACAGAGCTTCTGGGTCCAGATCGTCCAATCTCAATGCCCATCAACACGCGTTCCGACCCAAAGCAGGGGTCGGTTGCGAAGAGCCGGAGATCAAATCGTTTAGTCGTGTCAATACATGAAGCAGATTTGAATGGAGACAAAATCGGACACACCTGCGTACTCTGGTATGGCTACGATGTTCAGCAAAGCCAGCCGACGAAGAGAACAACCCCAAAACCAGCCTGGTGAGTGAATGATATGCCCATCAGATCATGAGTGGATGTGCTTCAACATTGAGTTATCTATTCTGTCTGCGCCGCATGCTCTTCTAGAAGATCGAGTATTATTAATGCTAAGATTAATCAAGGAACGAGGACTTTCGGTTTGAAGTTCATGATTCGCCAATGTTCTATCACTTGAGAGTTTCTGTGTGGGGAGCACAGATGCTTGAGCTTATTGGCGAGCTGCACGTTGATCTTTGTGAGCTAGTGTTAAGGGGACAGCTGCCAGAGCTTGCTGTATGGCAAACCCTGAGTCGCAACGGAGCCACAACGGGGACGATTCGCATCAAGTTAGCATACATGGACGCAAGCGAGGATGAGGAACATCAGGCCATGGCGACCAAGGAGTCGGCTACAAAACGACAGCGGCAGCGGCAGAGGCTGGAGGGGCAGCAAAGTGATGACGGACAGGCTCGGGTTCATCAGATGGATTTTCAGGTCTGGTAGAGGGTTGTTGGCCTCGGCATCATGACAGACTCGGGGAATGGAGACTCGATTGGTTTTCTCCCGCTGTGGATATTCTCGACGGGGGTCGTTTCAAGAAAGGACATTCGTTCCACTGACGCTGGTAAATACTCCGTAAAGGTAGGTGTATCACTGGTCCGGAGTACAAGGGGGTGACGGAGACATCCAAGGGGACAGCGCTCAGGGGATCGAATTTGACAGAGACATCCCTCCCCTCTCTAGGTACAGTACCTAGTGAAGGGGTCGGTACTTGACAGTTTCCCCACAGAGGTAAAATTCCTTTCCATCTTATCAGATCGTGGGCCAGGGCTGAAGATGGTGTTGTCTTTAAGTGGGACAAGTCACAGCGTCAACAAAATTCTATGAAAAGCAAATTCATTTCCGGTATCCCTGCTCCAAGAGTACCTGGCTTTCTGAACAATGTGATATCAAGTCTTGTCGGTGAAGGGGATCCTTGGAGACGTTGGGAATATGGGAGAAAGGAGATCGACGAAAATGTATACCAGCTCACTCAGCAGGGTGTAGCATTATCTGATTGCATTCTGTGCGTGCTATGCACGTGAATGCCACAAAGTTTGGATATGCAGCATGAGATGCCAACAAAGCAACTCAACAACAACACCAACACCAACAGACAGTGGATACATTGGGCATTGGCAATGAATGCGTATGCAGTTTAGGAAGTGTCTCTGCATATAGCTCCGAGATCGGTGATTTTTTGCATCATATCGGTAATTAACACGTCGCACCTCATCATATACCGTAAACTCACAAAATTCGCAACGCCCTATAGATACCTTTTCCCTAAGAAATCCTAATTTTAGTACTAATAGTTATTAGATTCTTATTTCTATTTTAGCTACATAATTAGTAGCCTAGATTTAGGTAAAAAAGGATTCACAGGGCGTTACGAATTTTCTAAGTCTTTACGGTACATACATATACATACCTCCCTGCGTGAGGTAGTAAAGGGGCTTGAGATTAGATGGGATTGATAACCCCCCAGTCCATCTGATAACATTTTTGCGTGGTCAGGGCTGAAAAGCCATGCATGGGCTACGTAGCTTGTTGGGGCGACCCGATTGGACAGGATGCGCCATTCGAAAGAATGTCAAAGAGGAAGAATGTCCGAAGCCGGGGGAGTCCTGGCAACAAAGAAGCAATGTTCTCACACAAACTGAATTCGAGCCCTTGCCAACAAAACCAACTTTCACGACAAGAGAAGACGGGCCATCTTCTTCCTCCCGTCGAATTGAAATCGAGTCGGCGAATGGGGTGTGCCACATTTTGCCTTTCCGATATAACTCCCGATAGGCTGAGGCGGGTATGGGGAATGGTTTACCGCGGAAATCTCGCGCTACCGCTCGGTCACGATCTGTACGAGTGTAACTCATCAATTAGCACATATGTAACTCCCATCCATAATAATGGTGCAATTGCATCTGCATCGGTTCCAAGTTCGGGGTCAGAAATGGGGGTCTAGAACGGGAACGAATCAATCGGTAATGCGGGGAGAAGGAGGGGAAATGCCAAATTCACTCGGCAAACATTCAGGAACTGGCTTGTATGGACCGTAATTTGATAACGAGCTGAGCGAGCGATAGGGTGAGATAGCGACTACATAGCTTACGGGCGCCGCCGTTATCCAGGCGACCAACCGAATACCTGGCCTTTCCTTTTCCTCGGGACGCCCCACGGAGACATTCGGTTCGGCGGTCACTTCGGCTGTGGACCGGATCCTGTGGGTGAGACGAGAGGCAAGGCAATCCGACCGGCAACTCTGCAGTGAGCTGATCTTGTTTTCTTTTTTTTCTGATGGCATTGAGGAAACTCTCGGTTAAAAAGAAGTCGTAATCGTACCTAGCAATTGCAATTACTTGGTTGTTGGGGAATTGACAGGCCACAATGGCGGGAATAGACGGCAACTCTCTATCCCGGTGGCCTGACACAGCCGTTGTCTTGTTGGCTCGCCGTGAGTGGGGTTGGAAGTTCCCGACCGACCCTTGACGGTGACATGATCAGACAGAGCCTCATGAATTGAAGTGTGTGAGAACCTGACCGCCGCTTAATGTTGCACTTATTCATGAACCGAAAAGATCCGTTCATTCAGTAGCTCGTATGATCTCGTGTCCGAGCCCTTGAACTGTGATTTACAGTACAGTATTGATCTGATCATGATGAGGCGTGTGTCTAACCTGTCATTGATGAAAAGTAGAAATAAAGATTGAGGAAATGATCATCTCTCACTGTGAGAGGCAGGCCCAGCAGGTTGGGGTGTCGGCCAAGCCGAATCAGAGTGCGATGCATGTCATCTTACCCTAAACCGGAAACTTTGTTTTTTTTCTTCTAGATTTTCTAGCTAGATCTATCTATCTATATATCATTGGTCAAATTGACGGATTATCAGGTCATTAGCAAATTGTTTGTCCTGGTTGTCAAGTACTGCTATTGAAACACTAAACGGATGCAGTAACATGAATCAATCGATACCAATTTGCCAGGTCTTGAATCGCGAGTTGCACAACATGGATAATGCCGAGGATATGCACCAAATGCTGCGATTCGTCAAGGCTCCTGATGTGTCAAGACAAACATTGGCCATTGAGTGGCTGATTGATAAAGGTGGTTCCCAGGATAAACCAATCACACAAGGTGCTTGTGCAAGCCGGGTAGCGTTGCACAAACCGGTCACTGGATCGGCAACGATTAGATCATGACCCGTCATGGAAGAGAAGCAGAAAGAAGGAAGGATACATTTTCCCGACTATCGATACAGGACAACCGAAGCTGCATAAAGAGTGGATGATTCTGATGTTTCGTCGCAGAAAGGTTTCCGGCAGGCAATGAATGGTTGAGACAATTTGCAAAGTTTGGCTGGGTTTGGTGGCTGACCCACGTGCACAGATTGATTACCTACAGCAGGACGGAGACACCCAAGTGAGACAAAGCACTGACTGATTGATTAGCATTGATTGATAACGAGATTACGACGGGCAGGGAATCACGAAAGGAACCGCCTGTTTGACCTTTGTTTGCTGGCAGTCAAACCTGGATAGACCCCTTTGATCGTCACCCACAATTCCCATGACTCAATTATTTGCCGATGTGAACGAAGAAAGTCAACACTAGCTAAGGGGTAGAATCGCCTTAGACCGGGATCTCTCGAATTCGGGTTCCTGACACTGGGGAAGAGGATACTGTAATGTATGTACTGGGTGTCCCGACTGCCAGGTGATTGGGTTGCAAGGGATCCAATCATCACGTGTACCTGAGGAAAAACATCATGGATTGTATCCGTAAACTTGACATAATCCAAGTATTCGCCGTCTCGGGCCTGTGAGATGTTTCTCGTGCGGGATATACCATTTGAAGACATTTGTCAAGCAAACAATGCAAATGGTAGAGCATAACGAGACCTAACCTACTGACTTTGTACAGTGAAGTGGTCTAGGTAGGGCCACACCACCCCGCCCCTTTGCCCGCCCGACCTGATAGCCCCACGGGTGGATATCCCAACCCGCATGTGCAGGTAGGTTTCCCTCCACTTGGGTTTTTTAAAACCTCCCTCCCGCTGTCGGCCGCTATTTGAGTCTTTGCCCCCTCCAGCTTTCCGTCCTCAACTTCTTCCTTTCCACGCACTGGGCAAAACCCTATTCAAGCAGTATCTTATCAATCGAATCTGCGTCTTAGGTTCTCTTCTGCCTACTAATCCTATAATCACCTCCTTTAGACGACAGCACTCGTATCCCTGTTGTTAGATCGTCATGCTCTTGACGTCTTGACGTCGCTTCTCAAACCACATCATACCAAACCACAATCCGCCACACAAACCGTCACGATTTACTCGCTTCGAAGAGAAATTCAACAACACCTACACCCGAAACTTCGGTTCCTCAACCACACCTTTCGGCGGGCGGCTTATACACATATTTGGCCCATCATGACTGCTACTGCTCCTACTATTCGAATTGACGGCATCGTCAACCCCGCCGCTCCACCTCATCCCGAACTCATCATGGCTGAGGGTGCACCTTCAATTGCACCTTCACTGACCTACTCAGACGATTCAGACTCGCAAGATGATGAGCCAGTCATCCCTATTGAGCGCCGCCGTCGCGCATCCACACGTCTGATTGCCCAGAATGCCAGCGACATTCGGCGAATCACTGGCGAGACACCAGCTGAGTATATGGATCGCTGCTGTGGTGGTGCATGCTGCATGGGTGACCGAAATAATGTCGAGTATGAGGAAGTGACCCTACCCGACAATGACGCATTCAAGTCTCTCGGTCTAAGACTTGAGAATATTCCCGCCAACTTGACTGGCATCATCCCTATGCCCGAGCAGACCGTTTCTTTCACCTCAATTCCTCGACCGACTTCTTCACCAACCGACTCTGCCATCTCTTTCGGTTCCGATTCAGAGTCTTCCTCATCTTCTTCCAAGAACAACTATCTCGTTCCCGGTCCCGGATACGAGGGTGTTGACACCTCAATTCAACCTCCTCGCTTCGTTCAACCTCATCCTCCCCACAACGTCTACCCAGCCAGGGTCCACAACACTCGTGAGCTCACCAAGCCTGGTGCTGAGAAGAGAACCTTCCATTTCGATCTCGACATCACCGACTACCCTCCAGAGGAGATCTTTGACTTCAGGGTTGGTGGTGCCATCGGTGTCATGGCTCCTAACGACGAGATCTCGGTCGAGGAGATTCTCGATGCACTCATGATCCCACGCTTCCAGCGCGATAAGCCTGTTCTTATGAAGACCACCAAGGGCCGCTGGCCTACGGTGTGGGGTGACGATAAGCCCCGAGAGCTCATCACCACCCGTCGCGAGCTGCTCACTTGGACCACCGACATTCAATCTTATGCGCCAACTAAGGAGCTTCTTCGTGTCGTCGCTGAGCACGCCACCGCTGACAACGAGAAGAAGATCCTCATGTACCTCTGCTCTAATGAGGGTGCTAGCGTCTTTTCCGACTTCCGTGGTGGTCCTCATGTCACTCTCTCACAGATTCTTAACGCATTCCCCAGCTCTCATCCTCCTATGGACCAGCTTCTCTCGGTGCAGGCTCAGCTCATGCCACGATTTTACTCTCTGTCCAACGACCCAACTGAATCATACACCCTCCGAGAGCATGCTCAACGCCGCTTGATCGAGATTGCCGTTACAGTCCACGACTCAATGGATTGGCGACGTGGCTGCCGTGCCGGTGTTGGATCTGGTTTCTTTGAGCGACAGGCTCACAAGTTCATGAGGGCTCAAGCGGCTGGTGAAAAGACACCTGAGATATTCATCCCCATGTTTAAGGGTTTGATGGCCAACCCTCTAGCTAAGCAATTCAACTCGGATGGCCCCATGCTCCTCATTGGCGCTGGCGTTGGTATTGCACCTTTCCGTGGCTTCGTCCAGCGTCGCCTCAAGCAGGCCAACTGTGCCAACAAGGTCTGGGTCCTCCAGGGTATCCGTGACTCACTTGTAGATGAGATCTACAGCGGTGAATGGGGTGTTCACGAGGAGGAAGTGAAGCGCGTGGTCCAGAGCCGTGTGGGCACCGGCAAGTATGTGCAAGAAGAGGTTATCAACCAGTCGGATCTGGTCTGGTACATCATCAACTCTCTGGACGGCCGTATCTTTGTGTGCGGAAGCAGCAAGGGCATGGGCGAGGGCGTGGAGGAAGCTCTTTGCGACGTTGCCATGGAAAAGGGTAACCTCGAGCGCGATGAGGCCCGCAACTTCTGGAAGCTCAAGAAAGAAGAGGGCAAGTTCATCTCCGAGACATGGTAATTGCCTTGAATCCTACCTTTCTTCTGAGCGACTGGAAGTTTTGGATGGCAATTGGGTATTTTGGAAGAGTTACGAGATGATCATTTCAACAAAAAGGGCGAGGTTGCAAAGCAGCGCAAGCTGGATGGTGGCAACGCAAGCAAGTACCTACCTAGGTATAGCATATGGCATTTTCGATTCGAGACGAAAGGAGCATTGGGAAGGGCATGGCAATGGCGTTAAAAGGGTTTTATATATATTATTGGGTGGTAGCCTACACTGGCAACTCCATCTTCACCATTTCTTCTATGGAAAAAACCGTCGGCAGCGTTCTGTACGGGATAGATTATCAAAGAGCTTGCTCTATCTGCGCCGAGAAATGAATTTACAAATATTTGATGAGAGACATTGATCTACACATTGAAGTTGCAACGTAAATGCAGGTGTACTTGAATAGGCTCATTTTTAGGGAATTTTACCTAGGTATTGTGAGGCTATTTCTAGGTGATGGATCTTTGATACACGCATTGAAAATCTCACCAAAGGGCGACCTATCATGCCAGATTGCCCTTTTTGGCATCTGGCCTGATGTGATAGGTTCGGTATCTCGCATGTGGCAGCTCGACACCATCATCCTACATGCATGGGTTCGTTATCGACTGCGGTTATGTCAGCGGAACTTCAGCTCAAGCCATTTTATTTAATTTTATTTGTCCCCGCGCTTTCGGATTCATTATGAATTGCGCGCGCGGGTATTGTAAATCGTGGCGGTCTAGAGTCTAGCCGCACGGGAAGAAACTCGGAAGCTAAATAAACCATGTGAGACGTTTTGTAACAGCACCAGATATCTGTCTGTATGAGGGGTCCTGAAGAATGCCTAGATCAAGATTATTTCATCTATTCTACTGTTCTAGGTAAAGTCCGAGTTTATGCGAGGCTTCGGTTGTTCGTCAACGGAAGTATATTGTTAGTTTGGTCAGAAATATATCCGTGGTGGTGTGATCGATTTCAATGCTTCTTAACATCATCAACCGAGATACAATACGGCTTAACGACATTGACACCGCACGCATGAAACCAGCAGAGTAGTAACTAGGTCCCGATAGCTTAGCATTAAAAACAACAACAACAATAATCAATTCTTGACAATGAATAATCCTTACTCAGCATTCGAATACCATTCCAAAAGTCTATCCCAAACATGGCTTCAGGGTAGAGTATCCACCAGCAGAACAGCGCTAACCCCATTTAACGACATATATCCGGCTGATTAAGTCATGACAGTTCAGAATTCCACCGAAGAACCTTAGCGCGCGCAAGAGAATCAACATTGTTAGGTTAAGCAGGTGGCTGACAAACATATTAGGGCCCTGATCTATACAAAACGTCCGGTCACATATACAATCCGGTACTTATACTAAAATTAAAGCTATACCTAAAAGAGTAGCTTTTAGTAATAAATTAACTATTTAA
>JABFFJ010000298.1:0-49449 GCA_013623715.1 Fusarium verrucosum
ATCCCACCCACCCACTAGCTCAGAGGCTAAACATCCATCGCGCTGCTGTGTCCATGATCTTCCTCGAGGACCGTGATTAGGTCCCAAGCTGTTGGCTGCAGCTAACACGCTACTGTGGCCCGGGCGTAACAGGTAGACGATCGGGTCGCTAGATTCTTGCTGCATGAGCATGACCAACAGACCCGTGAGTGATACGGACAGTGAGACAGACTACCCAGCTCACGTTATACTAACGAAATGTTTGGTTAAACAGGAGCCGGTTTCATTCCCTCGAAACAGCTTATCGAGTCCAGATACTTCACTTCGTACCTGACTACCTCATGTACCTGCAGCCGGCTTGCACGGTGTTTGGTGGAGGGCATGGCATGTCATTGCAACCCTGTCGGCTATCGTTTCGTGATAGGTGGGTGCAAGATATGCCGTCCGTTTAGACGATGCGAGCCCGCGCACATGCCATGGATGCCATTCAACGCCTCGATTTATGTATACACAGTTGCGGGACTTCCAAGAGCCTGTCTAATTTCCAATATGCAGTCACTGTTTACACCTCTATCTATTAGACTTTTGGCAAGTTTTAAATTCATCTGTTGTTTTTGTGGGTTTTGGATCACTTCGTTGGTCATACAAGTTGTTATGTTTCGAGTCTCCCTGATACCTCCACAAAACAACATCTCAACTTTCCTTACCGTCGGTTCGGTTTCAATTTCTAGGTACATAATGTACTGAAAAGCCTACTAATCTCGCCGCTTCCCTTAGCTGCCGCCGCGCTCCAGGGTTCAGGGATCCCCCCTTGAAACCCGCTAACGCACTGGCGTAATTTCACCTCGGTATCAGGGATTAAGCCAAAGGAGATGGACGTTTGCGAAGTCTGTGGGAGGGAGTCTGCTGATTGGGTGACTTACTGACCTCGACAGACATACAATACTCTGTCTTTATTCCCATTGTCGTTTCCAGGACCACAAGTCGAGATGACTGTAGCCATGATTCTGGTTGCGGGAATACTCATGACGCAGGGGAAACGAGCCGAGTTTGGAACGGAAACATTGTTCCCCAGTTACAGAAAATAAGAATGAGAAACACGACCAAACAGGCAGCATGCATGCGGATGCTTGGATCCCGCTGTCTTGAGTCCCTCTGATCGTCGTCCTTCCTTGTCTGAACGGCTTGTACCTATATAGTTATAAAACGGAATCTATTCGTCTATTCTTGTAGCCCTGGTCAACTGCAACCGATTACCTAACACGGTGCCATGCGAAGATGATGATCACCAGGTCAGTCGGTGAACCGGCCCTTCGTAGCGAAGTGTTGGTTAACTATGTTGTACATACATGTATAGAATTCCGTACCATGTATAGAATGGTAGTCGATCTTGTCTTACCCGAGATCTTTCCTCACGCCTTACCCATGCCGTGCACGCATTGAGCATCCTTATGAAAATATATGCACTACATGTCCATATCGCTAAGCAGACTCTGAATGCCTTCAACTTCTGACGCACATATCTAACATGACAGCGTCAAGAGAAACACTTCCTCCAGTTCAGCTCAGCTCGGATCGAAACATTCCCGGAAACCGGGTGCCACTGTACCGAGTTGACAGGAGGTCCCATGACGCCGGATGGTTGTCGTTCCTGTGTGAGCTCGAGTCTGAAGCGGCGATCAAACATTTACAGATCCGAAACTCCCCAAGATCTGAGATTTACCAGATAAGTTTTTCGATAACCTTCGGTTTCGAGTTCCATTCATTCATGCTACCTTGCATACAAAAAAGAAAATCTCAAACTTATCTCGGTCAACTATTGCATATATCTATCTGTCTGTTAAGCGCTAAACAAATCTATACAGCTGTCAAATGTTTGCCAAGTTGCAACTGTTACTCACCTCGGCTGCGTTTCAGGAGTCTGTGCGGCTAGAGCTGGTCAATGCTGTTTGGGTCCCGGACTGGGGGGGCTTCAGGCTGTCCTGAGGAAAAATTGTTCTGGAAGTTTGTTCTGCGCAGGGAAGATATCTTGATTTACAGCCCGGGCATAATATTATCATGTTTTGTTGGTGGGATATGCTTGTCAGCGCCAGCACGTCCAAGTCCACCAAACAAAACAAATGCCGGGTTCCGTGCTGATGATAATCTCGTTCAGGTTTTGTCTTGATTGAATTGATTATTACAATTTAAACCCCCTCTTCCGCCTTTTTTTTAAGTTGTTTACGTGTTTTGTGTAATGTCTTGACTCCCGGCAGAATCGTCTAGTGTTTGTTAAAGGTTTCTACTCTGTGGTTGATCAATGCATTGTTCCGTCTAAGCCACATCCACCCTACAGGGCTGGTGTTTCAATAGTCACCGTTCTATAACGTTGTAGTTTGAAACGCGACCAGAATGTATGAGATTTCCCATCGTCCGCCCAGTTCAAGTTCCCCTACCCATTGCTGCGCTGCGCAGGCAAGGGTCTAATCGCTTGGCCCTACGGCTCAAGAGGTGCCCGAATACTCGACCAGCTCTTGCAACCGGGGTGGTTTCATCCACGGTCTACGGGGTTCAGGGCCCGGCGGATAAAGGTTTCGAAACTTGTAGTAGTCTATTTGTAAAGGGCTAAAGCACCGATGCAAGTTTTTTCTATCAGGATTTTTGTATAGACAAATTGCTCACCGCAAACTCGTATAGCGGGCGTTCAATTTCAGGCCGATGCTCATGGGTTTCGGAATGTATTTCCCCGATGTATTAAGGCTTTATTATGTTTCGTTCAGATGGGGAGAAGTGCTCCGTGCTCTTTGGGGCTTTGCGCTTATTGACGTGGGACATCAGACCATGCGGATAATAAGCGTGTTTCGAAGCAGGGATCGGCAATGCACCTCGAGATACGTAGATGAGTTTGATGCTGGTGTTGGATCGTCATGTGCAAGAGTCAGATTTGGTTATCTTTTGATCTGGATGTTCTGAGGTTTTCTTGTCATTGGATCTTGATTTTAACATTCGTCTACTAGGGTTGAGGGTTGGCCATCCCATGATGTCTTCTATGTGGGATGAAGGCAGTATAATATTTGGCAGCAGGTTACCCTAGACTTCGAATATGAGAGTAAAAAAATATTTCTTCGTTCTACCGTGATAGATATATGTTCAAGCCTTGATAAAAGTAATTATTCGATATTTTAAACCTTGATGAGGATTTCAGTTTTGTATCACCATGTGAGAAGAGTTTAGCTATTTATCGAGTCCAGATGTGGAAGGTGTAATGTAAGTGAGTGCTGCTAGAAGTGATGGTGGATGTTGTTGAGGAGAGAAGAAAAGGGGTCGATAGCCTCAACAAGTAAACGAACAAAAACCCTCATTTTACGTCTCTACAACAGCCAAAACCTCATACCAGTTGGTACCCATCCATAATAACCACTACCGGCATGATGAATCAAAAACCCGAGCCCGGATCCGACGAGGGAGGGACTTGAGAGGTACACAGATTCAATGTCACGATCTTAGCTCGAGACGCGACCAGATTGCCGGGTGTACCCCATTGTGTACAGTACTTGTCGCCGGTCGGGTCGGGTGGAGAATCGGGGCAGATCCATCATTCATTTCGAGAGATGCGGCTCTTGAGGCCAACCATGGCACATAGTTACAGTACCGCACGACAAGGTACGTAGGTTCGAGAAACGGTGTCAAGACTACATCGAGTACAAACCTGTCATCATCCAACATGCGCTTACTTTTTGCGTCCTCTTATGACCGACCGTTGGAGACTACCTATCCAAGGAAAGCTGGCGACGAGTGGAGATGATACCTTGTCATTTCCATTGCTGACTCACAGACGAAACATGCTGAACCAAGACGAAGAACACCGGGTAATAGATTCGACACCCAAGAGAGTTGATAGATACCTTGATGGCTTGATGAGCAATTCTATCTCATGGCTTGATGATATCTGCGCCACGCCACGGAACCCACGAAAGCATGGCTGGAAATCTGGGGTTAGGCTTTTACCGTTACTACGGAAAGGTGGACAAATGCTCCCAGTAATACAGCCGCAAACAATATATACTTTGTGAATATTGTAAAAACCAAATTACAATTATTCAGACTGGAATTCACTGGTTGATGGATTAATATCGTGAGATTATGTGACTAAAGTTATTGCTAACTAGATAAGAAAACACTTTGACGAATGACTCACAAGAACCCAAATTGACTAGTTAGCCGAAAAACAATCGACATTCATTTCCTGATATCAGAGAGAAATTTGCAGATGGAATGCCTGATTATCTGATAAACTTGTACGACGACGACTTGAGGCTTGACCAAAGGTGGCTTGGCAATTACCGCATCAACCAAAGAAACGCGAGATTTTCATCAGTGGGGAGAGCACGTACCTCTCAGTACTTGGTTTCCCAGATGTTTAATGACCTGCGTCGTCATCAGCGCACTGTACGTCGCCTCTGTTTGCATGTTGTGCAGTACAGTGTGAATCAGCCCCACCGCAGTCAGCTATCCGCGCCTCGGAAGCATCGGGGACCCACTTAAAGCACAAGCGTCGGTAGCTTTCTGTCACGCCTGCCCACCTCCTCTCGCCCATTCCATTCTCCCCTTTCCACCAAAAAAAAAAGGGTAACCCACGACTACCTTCCCTTCCCCTCCCCAGGTCCCAGCGACTTCCAAGGTCCTGCCCGAGTTACTTTGTCTCGAGGTACCATCCATCGTCTCTCCCCAGACTCCCTCACTACTATCCAATCCACCTCAAACTCGAACGGATCAGACTTACTCGAGAGGTATCTATTGTACATCATCTTACAATTCCACATACCTACCTACCTACCTACCTACCTACCCAGAGTTTGATTCAACCTCCATCAAACCTAGTTGTGGATCCACCCACAGCCGCTGTTAAGCTATCGTCCGTTTTGCGACCACGCACGACGACTCTACCTACCTTCGTCCCAAGGAACATTGTGTGTCGTCACCTGTTCCATTGCTGCTAAACAAGACGCGCATTACATGTTCCCCTGCGGGCCTTTATGAACTCAACTAAAGTAAGCATTCATTCCATTCATTATTCTATATCTACCTACCTATATTACTCCCTACAACCAAAATATCATCACCATCTATCTCTGCCTGCCTCACTTTTCAGAAATGACTACTTGTACATGTTTTTGCGTGCGCGTCCTGTATCTTCCGTCGCTGCCGAGTTGAGAGCCTTCACACTCTCACAAAAGTCAGTCATTACTCACTGGAGCATTGACCAAACCCTCTCTCAATCTTTTCACCTATCGCATCGCATCTCCCACGTTTCTCTTCACTACGTACCTTCTCATACTCGCGTCTTATCGTAACGCGTGTGTCTTTTTACTTGCTTGCTCTCTTGGATAGCCCCAGCCCCAATCAATCTCTTTTCGCTCACAAGCGTCCTTCGTTCGTCTCCAACCACCCCAAAAAAAGAATGGGGCCCTGCCAAAGTATCACCATGGCTTCGCCCGAGGCGCACGCGAAAAGAAAGCAACACAGCATCCCATCTGACCGCGCACACGGCAGTCACGTAGATCAGCGCGCACATGCAATTTACCCAAACTCAAATGCATCCGTTATTTGGCAGCTTCTCAACACTTACACATACTGAAAACTGAAAACTGACATAAAGAACTTAGCCATCGCACAAAGGTTCATCAGACAAAATTTATTGAGCATCACGACCAATTGGTACTTGCGTGGAGACATTAGACGGAATCCCACCCACCATATCCCGTTTCGTTTTTTACCAACCAGAGCCCAAGCTTGCATTTTCCTACGCCCTTAGCTCTCCCCCCACCACAGATCTTCTCGACTTGTAGAGACACTCACATTACTTGTGTGTATCTCTCTTGTAGCCATTCCCTGTGCGATTTTTGTACAGTTTCCTGTCCAGCGACTTTGGCTTCAGAAAATTGTCCACACAGCAATTAACTGCCAGAACTCTATCCGTAAGTGCTTTAAAAATCTCATTGTCTTGTTCCCTTCATCATTGTATCTTTGGATACATCCCCAAGCCTCAGTTTTGGAGAACTCTTCGCGTCTCGTACTATCGCGTCTCTTTGGTGCCAATGGACTTTTATCCAACACCACCAGACGTGGACGACGTGCCAACTACGGACTATCTGGACGTCCCGGTATGTCGACCATGAAGCGACTGTTGTTCTTGCTCTCACGTTATTGCGACGTCGACAATAGTTACAGCTCAGTTCAGCTCATACCCTGGTCGCGTCACATCAGCTTGCGCGTGCTGCAGACCCACGCTTGCACATTCACCAGTCAGAGTTGTCATATGTCCTGATGTATCGGAGACACACTCCTGCCAGCGTCTCACGACTTGACAATGATGTTTCCCTGGTTATTGCCGATACTTGACAGAACTTGATTGCTAACATGGCTATCTCCTAGGTCAATATGCAGCAGTGGCAAGTCGGGCCTGTCCCGGAGTATGTCTACTCCAACTCCCCTCATCAACAAAATGAGATGCAGTAAGTGATTATCCTTGGATCTTGTTTTCTTTTTTGAGAAGTTCTCATACCTTTTGGTCTACTGTATGGCCGATCTTTGTCTTCATGCGTTGCTGGCTATTCTTGGCTTTGTCCAGTCCTTTATCGGTCTATCAGTCGTGTCTCACGGCCTTCCCCAATTACCTCATCAGTGCTTGATCACCATATCACAGATACACAGACTGCTTGTTCACATGAAAGTGACTCGTATGTCTAGTCTGTGGTGGTGCCGACCACCATGCGCAGTCATATCGATAGTACGTCCTATGATAGGAGACAAACGTGCTAACCAGCGTATCTCAATAGCCCTCACCAATATCAGAATGACATGAATCGTCGCCCTGAGAACATGGAGTTCCGCTACCCCACCCAGCCTAATATGGCACCACAGCAGCAGCAACAACCTCAACAACCACATCACCCGGCGCCTGTTCCTCCCATGAACGTCCCTCAACAACCTCCAAACGGCGCTGCACCGCCTCAGCAAGCACCTGCCCCGGCTCCGGCCCCCGGCGGTCGGCAGCGAAAGCGACCAGCACCTGGTGGCGCTGCACCTCCGGTCACAGCTGCTCCCCCTGCCCCTGTCACTACATCTCAGGTTCAGCCTCCTGCGACAGCTCCTCCTGTACCACAGGCAGTCCCCCAGCCTCCCCCCCAAGTCCCTACAGATGATGCGAACGCAACACCGATCGCTCCTCCACCGGCCAAGAAGAGCCGTACTAACACACCTTGGACACCGCAAGAAGAGTTGCGTTTGAAGCAAATGCGAGATGCTGGCAACAGCTGGGCAGAAATCGCCAAAGTAAGCCTCATGGTGTGACGTGGTATGATCGATGTGCTGATATATGATGTGCAGACATTCCCTACCCGGACAGAAGGATCTGTCAAGAAGCATTGGTACAAGGACATGCACTATGCCGAGTTTGCTGAGGACGAGGTAGCCACCATTAGCCCTGTACACTGAGCAACCAAGCTGACCTCCCCCTTATCAGAGTCAAGCGTTATTGAACGCCATTAAGGAGTACGAGAACAACAAGTGGAAGTCGATTGGTCAGAAAGTCAACAAGCCTGCCAAGGTATGAAGATGAAGCGTCGAGTTGAAAAACGTACATAGGATGCTAACAAATGACGCAGGCTTGTGAACAGTACGCCAAAGAACATTTCCCAGGTATGCTCCTGGAGCTCCGCCTCTGATGAGGGAAAGCGTCAAGGTGACTGAAACTGACATGAATAGATCTGTTCCCCAATTCTAAGCGGTAAACCCGATGGTCGGGATATGGCGGTGACTCTCGACGCTCGATATAGTCACTAACTTGGCACAATATGACAAGAGATTGATGTTTACCCCATGTTTCGAGTAGCAAGGGGAAAGACTTGATATACCAAAATCACTGGGAAAGTTCAGTGGCGTTCTGCACCAATTCTACGCGGGAAACCTTTTAATGTTTGTTTGTTACTTCTCAAAGTATTTCATGAGACACGCGGGACAAAGCCTTACAAGCTTTGTTACCATTCTTTCGGATCGGATATGGAAAGGAAGGATTGGGACTGGGAATTGGCGCGGAAAGGCGGGAAAATGAAAGACTAGGTGCGCCTGGACTGCACCTATGGAACTGAAGGTATATGAATGTAGTAGCTGTCTGGTGGTGTAATGGGGAGGTATCAAGGATGGAAGTTGTTGAAGTTGAGAAAGATGAAGCCGTTTTGAGACGGGAAGCGAGGCGAGGCGAGGCGAGTTGAATGATGGATGACGGCTGGTTGGTTGTTTTTCCTTGTCTTTTTTTTACCTTTTTCCTTTTTCGTTTCTGTTTGTGAAATGATGGAACTGTTCGGTTTAGGTCCGGATACTTATACCCAATCAATCAATGCCTGGAGTTATTTCCTTGCACATAAAAACAATTGAGTCTCTGATGATGATGATGACGATGGATATTGATTGTGTCGGTGTTGAGACTGGGCGTTGTCATTCAAGTTGTAATAGACACTGAGGGCCAATGCAGGGATTGTTTTCAAGTTCAATTGGACATGTTTTGAGAGTCGATGACGGCAATGATGAAATTATACATCTCATGAATGATGAAGTAAGAGTTGGTTGGGTTGGGTTGGTGTTTGACAAGCCTGCGAACTTAACTAGGGTCCCCATGGCGTGTCTGCGCTGTTGACGGTGGGTGCGTGAGGTGCTAGGGCTGTCAGCTCAACTGTAATGTACCCGATCTATCGAGTACTGGGTGACTGTGGCGGCGGCTGTGGGACGAGATAGGTAAGGTAATGTGGGAAAAGCAAAGTTGACAACGGTGATGCATGATGGCGTCGAAGGATTTTGGAAGGTTGTTGAACGTCATTCAATTCTACGACTTTGTTGGTGTGATATTGAATCTAGAGACGCATGTATGCAGGCGAGAAAGGAAAACTGGGCCGGAATGAAGGGGTAAGTACGTATTGTGATAGGCAGTCAGGGATGAAAGAGTCTGTGACCTGGAATCTGGGGTGATATGATGGGTGAGATGTTGGTTTATGGAATGGATGGTTTTTGAACTCGTGATTTGATGTATGATGTGAAGTTGGATTGGGATATATAATTGACGTTTTAAATGGAGATGGATGTAATTAATTTGTAGTTGAGGTTTTTGTATTTAGTATGACGGGTGGTGACGATCATTAAACTCAATCGAATTGGTTGAACTTTGTGTATTGTTGAAGGGTATTTATTAGTAACCATGGTATTAGGCCAAGGAACATGAGTGAGTCAATTCAAAGGGAAATAGAGATTGCGCACTGTCTTCTCGAAGCAAAGATCCATTGAATAGTGTACAAGCGCATTGCATTGCATCGCATGGCGCCAGTTCGGTTATTGCAGTTGAAGCTCGATACGATGATGGTCCTGAGGGATCATCGCCAGCGTGACATCGGGCGTATGGAGTTCAGGGGTAGGCGCGTGATGTCCGACGAACGATTGGGCTGTCATTGGCTCTGGTACAAGCTTGGACGCTGTTATCTCTAGAGTGGTTTAGTGTGTCTTTGTGTAGGTGCGTTCTAAACGAAAAAAAGGTCATGTCTCGTGTATTGATTGTCTGGAGTCTCGGCACGATAGGTCCGCTTTACTGCTCTGAGGGGGACTGGACTCTTTCTTTGCCTGTGCTCGTTTTTAATCCCTCTCTTTTTCCCCCGGATTGTTTGCTTTGCTGCGTCGTGGATAGGTTATTCAATCCTCGATTTCCTTCGTTTTGTTTCTTCTCCCCTTTCGTTATTAGGGAGGATATACAATACTTAATCAAATCGTTTTTTTATTAATCAAAACGCTCGCTTTGTTACACAATCGAGTCTCGATCAGCCAAACGAACAGGGAAACACGCTGCGATTCTGCGCGATAACTCGCCTCTGGAGTTGTCCATCTTTCTTCTGCACTCGTTGAGAAGAAAGTCAAGTTTATATTCGTCTTCAGGAGTCATCTCTTGGTAATAAAGACGCGCAAACTGTTCTGCAGCCCGCATTCCAGCGCTCACCCACTCATCGTCTGTCAGCAGCCGAAGCTCCAGCCTAAATTAATAAACGGTCGACCGCTGCCAACAAACACAACACAATCTACCCTCAACCATCAACAATAGAATAACCCAAGTCGCTCGCTTGCTGGGTTATTCATCTTGACTGTCGTTTTCGTGTCTACTCGATTCAACAGCAGTCGCTACCTACCTCTTATCGACGCCTCATCTACCTAATATTGCGGTCAGATCATCTGTCGTTTAATACACCCGAACCAACCCTTAATTTGGAGACACACTCTCGCGTCAACGCACACTCTGTTTTTTGTTCGATTATTTTCATATTCATAATGTTGCCATCTCTTGTTGTTGCCGCCCTCGTGGGCGCTGGCTCTGTCGCTGCCATCAAGTGCTCGCGCAGCAGCCCATGTCCCCAGGACTCTCCTTGCTGCTCGAGTAAGTTCTCCCCCGCGCGAGGTTCTCGATTTTCTGATATCTGACATGTAGTTACTAGCCTATGGTGAATGCGGTGTTGGCGCATACTGCCTCGGTGGTTGCGATCCCACAATGTCTTTCTCTCTCAAGTCTTGTGTTCCTGCTCCTGTGTGCGAGGATCGCAAGATGACTATGAACTCGCTCGATTCGATTGTCGATATTGGCAAGTATCTGGGTGATTCTTCAAAGGCCGACTGGGTCGCTCAGGGAGAGCCTGTTGTTTTCAAGGACAATGTTCTTTTGACAATGCCCAAGGACAGTGTTGGCACTCTTTTGTCTTCTACTGTTTACATGTGGTATGGTAATGTCAAGGCTCGCTTCAAGACTAGTCGTGGAGCTGGTGTTGTCACTGCCTTTATTCTCTTCTCTGATGTCAAGGATGAGATCGATTATGAGTTTGTCGGTACAGAGCTCGGCGATGCTCAGACCAATTATTACTTCCAGGGCATCACCAACTGTAAGTCATCCCCATGTCGTACAACAAGGTATCACCTTGTTCCTGACGCAGCGAGGAATCCTCACGTGATGGTTTTTCTATCTGTACTTGACACGGCTAACACTTTGATAGACCAGAACGGTAAAAACATTTCACTGTCCGACACCTTTGCCAACTTCCATGATTACGAGATCCGATGGACCCCTGACAAGATCGAGTGGTGGATCGATGGCAAGCTTGGCCGAACTCTGAACAAGAAGGATACCTACAACTCTACCTCCAAGAACTTCGATTTCCCTCAGACACCCTCTCGCGTTCAGCTTTCGCTATGGCCTGGTGGTAAGGAGGGCAATGCCGAAGGTACTGTAGCATGGGCTGGAGGTGCTATCGACTGGGATGCTCCTGATATCCAGAAGAGCGGCTACTACTTTGCCACCTTTTCCGAAGTTGAGATTCAATGCTTCAACGCCAAGTCCGGTCCCGGCTCCAACTCTGGTAAGAGTTACTATTACAAGGACAAGAGCGGTACCAGCGACGCCATTGTCGATGGTGACAAGAGACACACCATTGCTTCTCTCACGGCCACCGGTGAGGATATGGACAAGGGAAAGAAGGAGGAAAAGAAGAAGGATGACAAGAAGAAGGACGACAAGAAGGATGATAAGAAGGATGAGGACGATGATGATGATGATGAGCCTGCCTCCATCCCTGGCGGTTCCAACGGCGCCCCTGCCAACGAGCACAATGAAGATAAGGGTGATAAGAACGCGCCCAAGGGCAACCCTGAGGGTACAGACGATACTGATCCCGCCGACACCTCCAACTGTCAGACCAACGGCTTTAACCAGGACTGCTCTAGCAAGAGCAGCAGCTCAGAGGGCGGAAAGGGTTCCAGCGCTGGCACGAGGAATGGTGCGAGTGCCCTGGCCATCATCATTGCAGGCGGTGCTCTGTTCTGGCTGTGATTATGTGCATGGCCCCGTTGTGCGATTCCTTGACCTCTTGTTTTTTTTGTCACCTTTTATATACCTACCTAGTGTCTCACTGCATCTTGGGTTTCTTCAGCATGTTTATGATGGTCGGCTGAGATTTTTTGGATGTATGTAATTCTTGCCCTTCTTGTGTGTATATTTCGTTAGAGGGATAGTAATGGTAAATGGTTTTGTGTGGATGGATGAAGTACATGTGGACGACTCGGTTTCTTTAATACCTCATTAGTGTATGCGCCTTGTTCTTGTTATGGATATCTTATGTCTGGGATTGAGTATGGATGCTGTATGTAATACGGGGTCAGATTCCTTCGGGCATGATGAGAGCATCCGTGTTGAGATGACATGTGCAGCTAAAATCTCACATATTCTTTGACCGACTATTGAAAAAGAAGCAAATGGAATGATAATGAGAATGAATTGGTTAAAATATTGACAAACCATGCATTGGGTCTCTAAGAATGGCCAACCATTTCAGCCCTGCTATCACGAACTACCTACCTACCTATACAAGTCAGGGTGAAAAAGAAAGATCATGAGCTGAACTTGTCTTCCCTGCCGCTGATCCAATCCCCTTCTCAGCTTGGCATTTATTGCAAACGCGAACCCCCTGCATTTTTTTAAGCGCTGAAATATGCAGTCCAATTAATCTGAGAGAGGAGGATTTCTAGTGAAACTAGTCTTTGCGAGTGACCCAATCATTGCTGCTCGCGGTATTTGATCAGTTTCACTTTACCGTCTTGTTCACTGGCTAACAGCCCTACAGATGCTGTTGTTCAGTTACACAGCCCCTGGACTGTGCGTGTGACCCCTGGAACATTAACTTCTGTTCTCCAATCACGAAAGCTGCGCCTCCACGGATTGGAATCTGTTGTTCGTTTTTAGCACTGAACTTAGGTTTTGCTTTGTTCCCGTTAGTTAGAATCCTTTGAGAAGATTAGGTGAGGCTGAGGCTTACATGTTTGCTATATATTCCAACGATTATCCTGGTGGTCCCTTTATTATTTTTCTCACTGCCCCAGCTCAGATCAGATCAGCAATTGTTCCCTACCCCCAAAATCCTTCATAAGCCTCCCTTCATTTAAATAAGGTTTTGTTCATTCTTAAAAAGATCGGACTGGTTCCTGTTTCTTTTTTTCAGATATTTGGTCTTTCTCTTGATACCCAATTCCTCTCTCTTGACATTGATTGTCACTCTACGGATACATATAGTGTATCACATCTCAACGACGAAACGAAACAAGCTTCACATCATGAAGTTTACTACACACACTGGCCTCTTGGCCACACTCGCCGTCTCGGCCTCTGCCCTTCCTCACGTCGCTCGCGGCTCATATCCCTATCCCACCGCATCAGCCTCCTCATCCGCAGCCCGCATCCTCCTCGGCAACTCGGGCCACATCTACATCGCCGACTTTAGCCCCAAGACGGGCAAGTTCGAGTTCACCCTCAACGAGACGATCGAGGGCGGAAACTCGTGGATGGCATTTGTTGCGCCCAGCACACTCTACGCCGTCGACGAGAACTCGGATCAGCTGAGACTCTTTGACGCTGATCTCGAGGCCAACAAGCTCAAGCTCAAGACGAAACAAAAGGGCAGCACTGGTGTTGTCCATCTCGAGTTTAACACTGACAAGACACGTCTTGTTGGTGCGGCTTATGGTAACGGTACCATTGATGTCTGGAACACTGAGAAGGGAGGTCTCAAGTTTATCAAGACTCTCAAGTCTCCTGGAAAGCTTGGTCCCAACAAGGAGCGACAGGATGCTTCTCACCCTCACCAGGCCAACTTGGATCCCTCTGGTCGCTACTTTGCCGTCAACGATCTCGGAACCGACTCTGTTGTCATTATCGACTCCAAGGACGATGCCTACAAGATCGCAAAGAACATCCCCGTCGAGGCTGGCTGCGGTCCTCGCCACGGTGTCTTCTACCCCCGCGGCGGCAAGAAGGCAACTCACTACATCGTCGCCTGTGAGCTGAGCAACCAGGCTCTCGTCTACTCTGTCTCATACGAGGAGAGCACCCTCGCCTTCAAGCTCGAGCAGTCCATCTCCACCTACGGCAAGGACATGCCCGCCAAGGATCTCAAGAAGGCTGCTGTTGGTGAGGTCCTCCTCGCCCCTGACAACAAGAACGTCTACATCTCGAACCGTATCACCGGATACGAGACCGACAGCATCGCTCGCTTCACCATCACCACGTGCGGCAAGCTCACCTACGCCGATACCGTCTCGACTGGCGGTCTCCTCCCCCGCATGATGAGCTTCAGCCGTGCCGCCAAGCACGTCTTTGTTGGTAACCAGAACGGCACCAGCGGTCTTGTTGCGCTGCAGCGAGGCCCTGACGGCAAGCTTAACGAGAAGCCTGTGGCTACCCTCCCTGGGTCCGACTTTGGAGAGCCTCTGTTTGGACCTCAGTATGTGCAGCAGATCCTCCTCTAATTGAGATGTGTAAATGAAGGAATGTATTCTTTTCTCAATGGCGCTTTTGGTGTTTCTTGGGTTTGATAGGTAGGAGATATCCTGGCTCTGCCCTTGGAAATTGAAGGGCAAGAATTTTTGAAGTTTTTTGCATTTTATAGATAGTCAATGGTATAAATTGACATTGTTCTAGACCCTGGTATTGATTGATTGGAAAACGTGACGCCGTGTTATTCGTGATGCCTGCCTGATGCTTGATGCACATGTGATAGTGCAGGTACTGTACTGACTGCAAGGAGGTAGGTAGGTAGTCATTGTACTCATGCTCTTTGTTAAGCTCAATCTGAACTTGAATCGCTGGCCATGCCCGCTCCTCCACGCCCTGACGTATCCTCCAGACTCTCTTTGACATGCCTGTACTCCTCCTCGATCAGATCTGCGTCGGTGCACTTGTGAGCCGTCTCAAAGTCGATGAGGACGGCATCACCGTCCGGGCGGATGAGGAAGTTGTGCTTGTTGATGTCGCCGTGAACGATGCCCAGCTCGTGAAGCTTGCCCAGAACGCGCTGACAGGCGGCGAGGTCATCGGGCTCAGCGGTTCGTGCGCCTTGGACTTCTTCAATCAAGAAACCGATGACTCGCCCGTTCTCGTGGACGTGACCGAGGAACGCGGGGCCGATCCCCTGGCCGTGGATCCACTCGTACGAGGTTGTCTCGGCGGCGAAGTAGGGAATCTCCCATGGAAACTGAGCGAACTTTGCCAGCACGGGGGTATCAAAGGACGGGTGTGTGACGCGGTAGAGAGTCTGGCGCACCCGCTCGACCTGGCACAGCTCGAGGTGGTCTATGGTGGTTTCGTGCCAGACGTTCCCGATGCCGGGGAGACTGCTCCTCCTGGTCTCGCAGAAGAAAGGTTTCCCAGTGTGTCCGTCCCTCCCGACGCGGCCCTCGTTCCAGTCTCCGGGTGGGAAGTCGGGGAGCTGTGGGAGGAGCTTTGGTTCTGCTGTCTGGTTCTCGGGAGCGATGAGACCGCCATCGAGGGTGACGTATCTTACGTGAGCGCCGTCGACGAGGAAGCGGTAGTCGCTCTTTTCGTCCGAGTCTGGATCTCCGTGGACGGCGAGTAACCTTACGTTGTTGTTGTGTTCCATTGTGAAGGGTTGGCGGGAGAAGAAGGGGGGGGTTGTGAGGTGACACGCGATATATGAGTGAGTGAGTGAGGTTGACGATAGTTAACACGTAGGTGGGGGATTTAAGGGATTCTGTGTGGTAGCATAGCTAGAGCTCCATGTTGGTTTGGACCATACGTTTGTTTGCTTTTGAGGTGAGTGTGGAGAGCTAAGGGGGGAGGTAAGCATGAGCTCTCCACGATCTCGACCGACTTGAGGTAGAGTATTTGGTTAGGTAATGCAACTATTTTGGGTTAGGTCAGCAATGGGAATAGTTACATTGTCAGAGGATTCTAGATGGGATATAAATATTAATAATGGATAATATTATAATATTAAATCTATAGACTCGTTTATCGTATTGTGATACATCGAGTACCGACTGCATACATGTATCTATCCGCGCTGCATCATGCTAACTATACTTGTACAGTAACCAACGAACAGGTGGTCCAGTCCTCTCTGATCAGCGGGCCTAGACAAGTTGTTTTTGATGGTCCGCTCAGCCGAGTCATGGCCTGTCCCTGAATACTCGAGGTTTGCGACAGGGGGTTGAATGGTAAGTAACAACGTGTAAACGTATCATGGGAATAAATGGTTGTCGTTTGTTGAGCCTCAAAAAAGCAATTTAATGTCAGGACCCTTCTATTGATGATCAATAAGCGCTTCCAAATACTTCTCCAGGTCTGTACTTGACATCATATTGCATTTTTAACCAATCATTATCCATGTGCATGCTGTTATGGGTGTCGTACGATACGTTGTCCGAATGCCTCAAATGGTCGCTTGATGCGTTGTCAGAAGCCACAACAGATAAACCGACTTTTTCTTGGGTTTCTTCTTTTCTCTTTTCTATTTAATTCTTGAACATTTGTATTTCTTGTATCAGTTATGTTATCTTCAACCACTGCTACTCTTAACAAGTATACCAGCACTAACATCAACTACACGATATCAACTCCATCTACCTCTTCACTTCATCTCATACAACTCACATCACACAACAGTAGCAGAAGCAGAAACAAAAGCGAACTGTAACAGTAAAACACCACAGCAAGCAGCACTACACTACACTTCACTGCACAACGCTCGCCTCGGATTCCATTGATTGGAACAAGACTGCACGTCTTACTCTGCACTCGAGCCACTACATTCATCGGGCTGCAGCGGCATATGCAACCCTCCCCATGAATCCCGTTGCTCAAAGAACCTCTCTCACACCATACATGGTTTGTTTCTGCCTGATTCGGTTATCGTAGGTAGATAGTAGCCATAAACAAAATTTAAAATATCTATATGTATGCTCAGGCCTTGTCTATCAAGACCCTTTTGCACAATGCTCAACTACCTCGGTGTTGCTAGACGCCCCTTATCCGTATTTTTGACTTTGTTACTCCACGCCAAGATTGAATGTATATCCCAATAGCTTCGCCTCATCTGCAGGCTGCTGACGATGATGCCCAAAGCCATGACGGCCCTCAAAGTTCCCTCGGCGCGACTCTTGTAAAAAGGCAATTCTCTGATGATCCATCGACCAATAACAACATCAAGATCGGTCTCATTGTTGGCTTCACCGTTGCTGCGTTCCTCGCCATCGTCGGCGTCTTTTTATACTTTTACTACTCCTCTATGCGCTTTACTTTCAGGAAGAAGAAGCATCGGAGGCATCATCATCATCATCACCACCACCATAAGAATAGGAGGCATAAGTCGTTCAGCAGTGGAGGTTCGAGACATAGTGCACACCCTGCTGATGGTGCACCTCCGCCTGATAAGCCGGCAGATGCGTAAGTAGGAGGGGGAGGAGTTTTGGTCTTTTGGTAAGTGATTACTTGGTTCTTATGAATATGGAGCATGAATCTAACATTTGCTAGGTTGATCTTTTTCGCGTATATCCATCTTTTTGAGCGTATTAGTGAGGTTTCTTTTACTTCAACCCAAGTCTTTTATAGCGTTACGGGCTTTATGTTTGTGTAGTGTAGTTGAAGTCATGTATTTTATTAGTTGTATCCTATCAGCCCATGTTTATTCTTGATACTCCCATAAATAGAAATCGTCTATTCCCTGCATATTCTTTCATTCACAGTGCAGTATCATGCAAATGCAGCCCTATTTCGCTCGCTTATGACGCCGCTGTCCGATGAAATGAGCCACCTTGATTCCTCCATGTATCTGCGGTGCATCCATCTCATTAGGAATCCGAACTTGTTCTTTATGGAATACAGATGCAGGCAGCTGAGGAGTCCAATCAGCATGAGTGTGATGTCCACTGTGGTGAAGTCTCTGATGTCGACAGTCTGGGTCGTGAACTATTCCATGGTGTTGAGGCGTTGGTTCAGGCTGGAACTCGATACCTTCAGGTTCGTCCTCGACAGCTGGGGAGAGATGAACTATTGTAGGATGACATAGATGACGGCGATGGTTTATTTTTCGGCGTTTCTGGTCTTTGGCTTGTTTGAATGTTTTCCAGTTCCATGCGAATAAGCCAACTATTATGATAGTGGCGAACAGGGTGACGCCAATGACTAGTCCCATAACTCCAGGGCTTGTATCTCGACGATGAATTGTATGAGTAGTTCTTGAGAGAAGTGGTTTGATTCCGTTGAAGGGCTTGAATGCCAAATGATTGGGTGAGGTTGCATCGTGAGTGAAGCTGAAGGGAGGCATCTTGACTGAGTTAGATAGTCTGGCAACTTAGCATTGACACGAGACAATACAACAAAGACAAGACGGGATGCTTTCTTTATAGAAAGGAAATGCTGTATATGTGCTCTAGATTGTTCTTCTTCCATCATACTTCGCAAATCGAAACTCTCCCAACAATCATGACCTACATATCTCTCTAATCTCTACTGCAAACACCCGGACATCGCCTTTGCCTCCATACAATGCAAAATGATTGGCAAAAACACATCTGCATAATACCGATTCATCGTCACATACACCAAAAATCCTCCCGTCCAAACTTGACCAACAATTCTTTGTCGTAGCACATAATCCATACATTCTAGAAAGATTGCCTAAACAAAAATGTTTGCAAAAAACAAAAAAAACCAAACCCAACAAATAAGAAAATCTATTGCCGCATCTCCCTCCTCCTCCTCCGATCCCTTCTTCGTCTCCTCTCATCAGCCTCTACCTCACCCTCCATAGCACCCCTAATCTGTCCAAGCGTGCTCCCAATGACATCCTGCAGTCTTCCGCCCTTCCTCACAAAGCGATCGTAGAACTCGCAGTCGCGATGCTGTGCGCCTCGGGCATTCAAAGAAATTATAGTGCTCGACATGGCTTCTAGTTCTGTCTTTAATGTCTTCAGATCTAGGTCTCGCTTGTACCGGCGTTGACGACGGCGACGACGACGCTCTTCTTTGTCTTCGTCGCGGCGGGAATCGTAGGATGGCGCGTAGTAGAGCTCTTCTTGACGAGGTGGTTCGTTGTATGGTTCTGCAAAGGTAACGCGGTGACGTTTTCTCTTTCGACGCTCTTTGTCTGATCCATACTTATCACCGTCATCTTCAACACCCCTACTCCTAGGCTCTTCTCTACTCCTCTCCTTCTCTTTATCTCTCTTCCTCTTCTTATCCCTCTTTCGATCGTCTTCTCTTCTGGGTTGTTCATTCTTGCCTCCAAACATACCGAGCACAAACTCAGCTACACCGCGAAAGTCCTCGGGGTTGATCTGGTTTCCGCCGCCCCGTGTCCCATCGCGAGAGCGCTTGTCGTAGGATGGTTGACCCATGGCTCGTCTGGCAGCAGACTTTGCAGCGGATTTGGCAAGATTCTTTGCAAATGTCTCCATAAAGCTGGGATCCTGAGGGAGTCGAGCTCGAGGAGTTTGGTCTTGTTTACCAAAGAACTGTTCTGCGAAGCGATCCATATCTTCTGGCTCGTTTGTCAGGTGGTTTAAAAGAGTCTTTGATATAAAGTAGAGGAGGAGAGAACAGAGCTGATGCTCGTCGTCACTGTCGTAGTCCTCGAATTCGTTCTCCTTTGTATTGTCTTGAACCTCAACAACCTGCGTTTCCTCTAGCTCGTCCTGAGACTCTTGCTTGATTTCCGGGTCCTTTTGGGAGATCGAGTCTTGAACTGCAGCAACGTCGTTGCTTGGTCCTTCGACTTCTTCTCCAGACCTAACCGAAGGATGATCCAGGGTGTAGATATAATAAAGAATGCAAGCAAACAAAGATTTAGAGATGATTAAAGAGCGTTTGACGTTTAATCAGAAAGAAAAAACAAGCTTGTGTAATATGCAGTCGCTTGCCTGTATACTCTGTGACACAAAACACATAGCGACAGGAGCCACGGGGCGGTCTCTCATGTATTTAAATATACCTGAATTAATTGGGCGCAACATAATCATATTGTACCCATGAGGTACCAAGTCAGGTGAGTCGCGTCAGGTTCGTGATGGTTGAGACGGTGGATGATGGTCCTTGGTCACGCGCCAGTTGCGGCAATGCAGGAACATGACCGCGCTGAGACATGGCCATGACCAAAATTATGGCCTTGTTTCTTATATCATAAAGACCTGACTAGACAAGATGATTTAAATTCCATATATTTTTAAACAATACAGAAACTTTCGTGATTGACTCCATGTCAGGCTTGTTCATCATATGTTACTATTCTCTGATGCCAACCAACCAGACTCCATCATGCTTTGCCACGTCAATCTTGTTGCAACAGGCTGCCTCTTTGCATGCCCTCTATACTATTATTCATGTCATGTCCTGCATGTCGTCCCTATGCGCCTTTTGAATGCATCTATGTTACAGCCATTATGCCAGCCAGCCAAATATGTAGTAGTAGTAAACTTCCTAGTAGCAAATGCGCGCTCACTAGCTCAACAACTCCTTGATATCTTCGATACGCTGGAGCTTCTTCTCTTCATCACTCATCATGCCTAACGAGGTTGCACTGTCTCAAATGTTAGCCACGTTCCAATAATCTCGCCTCAAACAAACTCACATGAACTTCTTCCGCTCCTGGACCTTCAGCATCCGCTCTTCCACACTTTCCTTGACCACAAATCTCTTGACTTGTACTTCCGACTCTTGACCCATCCTGTGCACTCTGTCGATGGCCTGCGCCTCAACTGCAAAACTCCACCAAGGATCCATCATGAATACTCGTCCAGCGCTCGTCAGATTGAGTCCGACACCACCAGCGCGCAAACTTAGTAAAAGTACTGTAAAGCCTTTCCTCTCGGTGAATTCTTCAAGAACCGCTGCTCGAGCTTTCTGGGCCATCGATCCATCCAGTCGCAGGAATTTGATGTTTACACGACTCAGCGCGGGCTCGATGAGACTAAGAAAAGAGGTGAACTGGGAGAATACCACAGACTTCATCATAGGATGCTCTCGTCTCAAATTCCGCAGTTCAGACATCAGTGCCACCACTTTTGCTGAAGAAGCATTGACGCCAACTCGCTGTAGGCTGATCTTTGGTTTCTTCGACAACATGTCAGGATCATCGTCATGGCGAACAACCTCAAACAAGTCTCGTTTGGTGATCGCTTCGCGACAGCTGAAGCATCGAGGTACCTCCGACTTGTCAGTCTGATGCTTGACATAATCAAGTAAGCACTTTTTGCATGCAGAGTGCCAACAGCTAGTAACGGTCTGATCATTCATCGGCTCTTCGAAACACAGAGGGCATTCGTTCTCTGCCTCATCACGGATCTGTTCTAGTGCATGAGCGCCAAAGGTCTGCTTAGTCTCTTTGGAAGCTTCATCTGCCACTGCCGTGAAAGAAGCGATGAGCGACTCGAGATCCATATCATCTGCAAGCCCGGCAGCAGCATCTGCAGCCGCTCCAGCTTCTTCCTCGTCTGCCGCGTCACAGTTGCGGACAAGAATAGGATGACAACATGACTGGCGAAGACGCAGAATCTGTGCAAAGATGGTAGTAAATGCCTTCATGACAGTACCGGCCTCGACGTTCTGAGAAAATGTTCGCTTCGCCCTGTTGAAGATGTAATTATACACATCTCGTTCCGTCTCCGATAGCTCTACGTCGACGATTTCGATTTGCTTAGGCGGTAGGAGCACAAGCGGCTGGCCATCGGGTGTTTTCATGTCCTTTGTACGTCGGAGGACAAGAGGCTCTAGAACTGTCTGCACAACATCCAAAGCTCGCATGAACTCTCCAGATTCAAAAGGCACGGTAATGAATGTTCGCCAGAACGAAAAGTTGTTCCAGGGCTCCACGCCAAGGAACCTGACTAGGCTGAACAAGTCTTCCAACTTGTTGACGATAGGAGTTCCAGTCAAAGCCCATCGATGACTTGCAGAAAGTTCATAGCAAGCCTTTGCAGTCTTGGACGATCTGTTCTTGATATAATGTGCTTCATCAATGATAATGCGGAAGAACTTGAGCGAGAAAAGACCGTTGTGAAAGCTCTTGTCTCCCTTTCTAGCAGCTATACTGTTAAACTCTGATAAAACGATACCGTAACTGGTAATGACCAGGTCCGGAGCGTTGGCTGCGTTTGACGCACAACAAAGTGCTTGCAGATTGTTTGCCTTTTCGTTGCCGTAGTATAACTCAATCTTGATCGTTCCATCCTTGGAAGCTTTTACCGCTTCGCTTTGCCATTGAGATAGTAGCGACATGGGTGCAACCACCAATGTTGTGCATGGCGCATCAAGAACCGATTCCGAATTTTTGCCCAGCCTGGTGAGTTGGTTCACGCTTGAAAAGTCAACAGCTGATTCACGCGCTTGAAGAGCAATCTCAGATCTATGCGTGTGAACCAAGCTCAGCATCTGAATCGTCTTGCCGAGACCCATTTCATCGGCAAGGATACCACCCAGACAATTCTGTTCCTGAACTGGGAAGTCAAGTGATAGATCGCCTGAGTACGGATTGACATAGAATTTGGCCTGCCCCTTAACCTGTGGCACATCTTTATCGTCGACATCCTTTAATGGCCAGTCGTACTCCTCCCAAAGAGGGTGCATCGATGGTTCTCGATTGCTTTCTTCGTCCTTCTCCTTCGTCATCATCCAGTGTAGCGCTTGTTTCTGATATGAGCGAAGTGTCATGGCAAAAGTATCCGCCGGTTCCGCCTCAGGGGTGTTAAAGTCGAAAGATTGAGCCTTCTTGTAAAGCGCATCAAGCTGATCCTGTTCCAGCTCTTCTCCTTCCTCAGCCTCTGATGATTGAGACGAAGCAGCCTCTTTTCCATTACCATTTGAATTTCCGGCTGTCTTGCTGGCTTCCTTTTGCTTTTGCTCGTCTTGTTCAGCGGCCTGGAGTAGCCCCTTACGGCCATCCTTCGCAGCAGAATTTGACCTGGTGGGCTGCAAGTTGATCTCCTGAAGCAACTTCACCAGCGCTACCTGTCGCATTCGGAGTTTCTTCTCGTCGCTCGTCTCGTTTTGCTGATAGAAGGCAGCCGATCGATCATCAGCAAGCTGAAATGAACGGCTAGAGAATGCCGATCCGAGCAATGAGCATCGCAGCTGTAGGAAAATTGTGTCGTTCGTTCGAAGCCTCTCGGGGGCGTAAACGACAGTTCCCTCGAATTTGCATACTTTTTCGTCGATCAGAGCTGAGACCCAGCTCGCCGTCTCTTTCGCCAGCCGTCCAACTTCTGTGCCGTTTTGAGTGGTGAAGCGCACGATGACATCGACTCGTCTTGAAGCAGCTGCTGCCAACCCTCTTGAAGGGGTAACTGGTCCGGATTTTCCTTTTATTGATTGGGGTTGTTGCAGTTTTTGTCGCTCGATTTTGACAATGTCGCCATGTTTTATCACGTTGGTTCCGCTTCGTGTGGCCCATCCCTCAACACCAAACGCTCCTATGTATCGTTCGATCGGCATTCTTTTCGACGTTGTCAAGTTGGAGGCACTCGGGGAGCGGCTTGAGCTGGCGGAGGTGGAGGCAGGTCTTAAGGGAGCTTTCCATGATGACTTGTTCATGAACTTTTTGTACGTCCCATCAAAGTACATATTGACAGCGCGCTCGAGGTCATTTCCGCAGTGGTCTCTGATGGCAGAAAGAACCTTGGTAGAGACTTTGTCACCGATGAAAGCTTCGAATGTCTCTTGGTCAAAAGTGACAGACGACTCCTGCTTAAGGGTCGGGGGCTGTGTAGGGGATGGTTCTGGTAATTCATCATCGTGTATTTCGTCTTCTTTCTCGCTATCGTCTTCGTCTTTAAAGAATCGTCTCGGCGGGGAGTTGTCATGAGAGACTGGGTCTGAAGAAAGTTGATCAGAGTCGGTAACAAACCTCCGTCTTTTTGTAGGAGGTTCCGGGTCTACATGATCATCCGGATGCTTATTTTCGTAAGAAAACCTCATGATTGAACAAAATCTCTCATAGAGTTTGGCCAAAACAAAAAGTTGTACTCCCAAGCAACGGTTCTTTGAGATCGGAGCTGCACTTTCTGGGAGACGCGCCACAACCCCTGCAAGCGCGATATCGTGTAGAACGGTCACCTGATCTCGTGTTTGTTTAAGTGATTCCGTGTTACAGTCCCCAAGGGTTACAAATGTTAACTTCCGCTTTTTAGTCCGTACCTACCCCACGGCGGAATAGGTGTAATAGTATCTTACTGGCTGATCTTCTATAAGGTATCTTTGCCACATTTTACTATTAAGAAATAGCTAAAGGATACCTTTCTCTAAATGAGGCTGCCACACTGATATATAAGTTGATTATATAAGGCAGGAGATGCATTTTCACTGGGTGGCGATGTACCTGTTTTACCTTTGTACCCCCTGGGGACTGTAATTGATGTGGCTGATGCTATGCTCTGCTGTGGCGGGGAAAGCTCGACGTCATGAAAAATTTCCCGATGGCGATTGGAAATCCGATGTCTATGGATGGCTGCGTCTAAGTCGCAAGACCATCATATTTGTTATATTGCGATCAATTGCATTGATTCGAGATAAAACAGTTGTTTGAAATCAATTCTCATTCTATAACAGTTGAGGCTTCACCATCTCGATGTATCGCCCAAGGCTTCTCGGCCAGAGCCTTCGGGGTTTCACCCATGCCCGGACATGTCGTCGAACTTATATCACAGATGCCGACGTTGAATCCGCAAGACGATACTGCTTTACACAATTACAGTGAGTTTCTTCGTACTCATTCAATAGAATTTACTCTAATAACATCTTAGAACCAGCGACTATGATGCCCATCTCATCCGCCGCTTCGTCCCCTCCCCAGTACAAGACACCTACGCCGCTCTCCGCACCCTCAATCTTGAGCTTGTTCGCCTCCCCGAGCTCGTCTCCAACCCTACGATTGGATCCTTCAGGATGAAGTTCTGGCAGGAATCCATTGACAACACTTTCGCGGGCCGTCCCCCTCGCGAACCTATTTGTATTCTCCTACACAAGAGTCTACAAGATTTAGAGGCCCGCGATGGCAACTCAACGAAAAAGTCGCTAAAGTTCTGGATTTCGAGATTAATAAAGACGAGAGAGAAACATATGACAAATAGGCCTTTTACGAACTTGGCGAGCTTGGAGGAGTATGCTGAGAATACATATTCTACCCTCATGTATACGACATTAGCATCTCTCCCTCTACGGTCAATGCATGTCGACCATCTCGCGAGTCATATAGGAAAGGCCTGTGGTATTGCTGCGGTACTGCGCGGTATTCCTGTACTGGCAGCGCCTCCGCCTCCTGTCAATACACCTTCCGGCCAAGTTCCTCCTGTGCGAGAGCCTGCACTTCTTTTGCCCTTAGATGCAATGGCTGAAGCAGGAGTCAAAGAGGAGGAGGTATTCAGACAGGGACCCAATGCGCCTGGTCTACAAGATGCAGTGTTCCAGGTTGCGACGCGAGCTAATGACCATCTCATCACAGCACGAGAGATGCTCAAGAGACTCAAGGCAGGAGAGGATGCAGGCCATGAATTTGAACACCACGGCGAGGCTGAGCATTTCTATAATGATGAGAGCGACACACTAAGAGAGATTCATCAAGGGTTTGGAGTGCTGTTAGAGGCTATTCCCACAGCTCAGTACTTGCAGCGCTTGGAGCAAGCTGATTTCAATCCATTTGCTGTCAAGACGGCTGGTTGGAAATTGCCATGGAATATCTGGCAGGCCTTGTCCAAGGAACGGATATAAATTCTGTAAAATCACCAATTCCGAGAAATAACTCGAATGTATAAAATATTTGTACCATAGAAATACATCATATAGAATTGATGATTGAATACACCGGCAATATAAAGTGATGGACATATGTGCCCCACTTGTCATGAAGCTCCCGCACGCTACTGAGTGAGAGTCCGAGGCGGCATGGCTAATCCTCGGAACCCAAAATTCGAAATTCATCCAGCTTCAGCCTCCATATTGAATTGTTCCGCGACATTACCATTCTTCTTGTAGATGTCATCACCAAGATGCTCTACGAACTAATTGCAATTGTACGTATCTCTCCTCCTCAATTCCCATCAGAATAACAGAACTAACCGTAATCAGGTCCGACCGGGCAACCTCTCAGAGGTGAAGGAGTACGTTTCCCAGCATCGAATCACCCACCTCAACTAACCATTGCAGAATCGCCCAAACCGTCGGTTCCCTCGTCCTCAAGAACGGCGGCGTAGTCCGCGGTCTCGCCAACTGGGGCGTCTTCTCTCTGCCCAAACCCATCTCGGTGCATCAGATGAAGCACACACACGGCCATTACTTCGTCATGCGATACGACGCCGCTTCAAAGGTTCACCAGGATGTGCGAAACACATTGCGCCTAGAGCCCCGTATGATTCGATCTGCGCACGTCAAGCTTGGAGATGGAAAGCTTGAGTCGTTGGCTAGATTTGGCCCGCCCAAGTGGAAGACGACAGGTAGCGAGGCGTAAGGGGAGAAAGAGAAAGCAGGATCTAAGACGATATAAACGGACGGCAATCGGCTTTAATAGCGACAATGAAGGAGCAGGGAATGTCCTGTTGTAGGATACATTGAAGGGCATCCAAGAGCATGGGCGTCAAGATCTGGGAAACGATTCAGCCCCAAGCTCAGGCATCACACGATGCCGTGTACAAAAAACACGCTGCGTCAAAAGACAGCAGTCACGGTTGTATGAAATACTATAGAGCTCAAAACTCTGCGTTCACTTCATTGTGTCCTGGGGGAACCCGCCATGTGAAACAATCCTACAGCGAATCTATTGGAATTGGCAACGTATGAGTATGTTTTCTTCTGTTGCTACATGTCTATCATAAGTCATCAATTGCAGCCACGCTGATGGTCTGGGTGCCCTTGGTTAACGCCGTCCCTTCTAGAAACGCAACCCGCTGCCCATGTTTCTGGTTGGCGCCTGAACGATGTGCTCTGCTTGCGTGCAGTGAGTAGTATGCTGGGATCAGAACCTGGCCGAGGTCCAGGTATCTGTAATCGGGGCTGGTGGCTCAAACGGTGTACAATCTCTCTAGTTGTCGACGTCCATTCCATCAGTCTTACCGATGCCCTTTTCGCGACACCAATCCACAAAGTCGTCAATCACGCTTGGCCAGGCGCCATCCTCATTCCAAAATGATAGCGACTCGTCAGACAACGACTTGGTAGCAAATTCAAGTGTCATGTTCCACATGTCTTTGTTGACTGAACGAGTCCACTTGGCATCAAGGAAAGACTTCCACAGATCCAGCCAGTTGTGGTTTGATGTCTTCCATTCCACTCCAGGAGGTGCAAACAGGATATCCCAATAAACGAGGGCATTCTCAAGGCTAAGCGCTTTTTGGTCAGGCTCTCGGCCAGCAACAAAGGCATGTCTGTAAACTTTCTTGAACAGCGCCGGGTCAGAAGAGAGGGTTTTGATCAGTCTCCGAAGATAGGCGGCATGCTCTTGATGTGTCGTCCCGGCTCTGCACTGAGTCAGTAATGATTTCAACAAAAGAAATCCGGCCATGGATATTTGGGATATCAATAGCGCGGCTGGTAATCTCTCACCCGGTCACTTTCCAACCATCAACATAACCTCTTCTGGTGATAACACCCACTGAGGGGGCCTGAAGGAGTTCAAGCACAACAAGTAGCTCCGCGTTTTCGATGTTGATTTGTAACTTCTCAGTGAGGTATGACATTGTCGAGTCAAGCTCGAGTTTGTCTTTCTCATCGCTGGAGTCTAGTGAAACCGTAAGCTCAATGACCTGTCGTATCAAAGGGATAATATGTACCCTGCAATTGATCGAAAAGCGATTCTAGCTTTACCTCTAGAGGCGAAGGACCTTTGGTGTCTCCATTAGACGAAAAGAATCTATTGGACACATGTTAGCCAGGGTCATGAATATGCATGTCATTGTAATGTGCGAAGAGCTGCAAGTAAGGGATCCTCCATCATGTCTAGCAGTATATATGTGCGTTGGTAGTGGTCAGCTCTCAGCAGGCCGAGGTGATATACCGAGTTGTTGGAGTCTTTGACATTTTTGTGGATGCCTTCTGGTGAGGCGACCCGGAAGTATCTGCATTGTCCTTCTTGGTTGAGGACCAGATAGGGACACCGGTTGTGATGCGATTTTTGATGCTTTTCCATCCCATCTTCTGAGCTGGTGAGATTACCCCTGAGCGACGACTAATACGTCACAAGGCGCCGAATAGTCAAGAGCTCGGAGAAATAGTAAGGTTGAGTGAGTGCGTTGTTACAGAACAGATGAAGGGGCGTTTGTACAGGCCTGCTCGATCACGGATACCGACTATTCGATATTCCCATTTCTCGTTTGGGAATTCGATAGAAGCATGAGCACCACATGTCTGCGAGGTAACGTATTCAAGGCCCCTCACTAACACCAGACCAGATACTACAAGCAACCTTGTCTTAGACTATCGGCGCCTTTGTCGGTCATACTCCGCGGGCATTAGTGGGCCAAGCCACTGTAACGGAATACAATGGGCAAACAGTAGCCGGAGGCTGCTTCATAGAGACATATCCGGATCAGGTTCCAGCAGGCGAGAGTATCATGCTGGCATCATAAAGCATAGAAAATAGACAAAGTAGAAAGAACTCACGCATCAACAGCTTCGTTGAGCTTGAATCCCGCGTTCTTGAGGTACTATTAAAATAGACGTTAGCACGAGCATAACATACTGCATCATACATAATCCAGGTGTTCCTGGCTAAATAGTCACCGCTGAAACATGAACCACTGCATCCATGGCCCGGTCATGCCGTGCAGAGCATTAGGTTGTCATGAGGTTTATCCGTGCCAGGGACCAGCTTGGTTTTTGATGATCGGCATGATGAAGGTGAATATGGTGAATACGTACACGAGTAGCCTGTCGCTCTGATTGACCAGTTAAAGCCACGAACTGGGCGATGAGGACCTTCTGCTGGGCAGCAGACGGTGGAGGCATCTTGACGGCTTCGGTCTGGTCGCTAGCCGTTGGTACAGTCAAAGTATATCGAACCCGAGTCGTGAGATTTGTTATTGGGGCAGTGAAGCGTCGGCCGATACAATAGAAATGTTGCACGGAGGATACTTCGAGTTGGGCTGAGCCTAACTAGTGACGGTCGAACGGTGAAGATACTCGGCTTGGTGCTTGTGGGATGGCGCAGTGCAAGCGTGGAGAGGCGAGTAGCTTGTTGTCGGAAAGAGTTGTCCTGCTGGAGGATGCGCCGCTGCGCTCGAGTGAGGTGGAGGGAAGGGAGGAAGTTGACAACCGTGGAAGTATGGAAGTAAGTAAGTAGATGGAGGGGTTGAACTTTCGCTTCGCGACAAGGCTGCGATCTTTAGCTGATGGTGGGGTTGAAGTTGGTGAGCGGGGCCGTAGATGCCTTATGCGCTGTAGCCTCTGTGCCACATTGGACTGTAGTACACATCCGTAGAGCAAAGGGACGGGAGTGGAGGTCACTCTGCATGTTCCCGTCTAGAAGTGGCTATGCTGCACGTGAGTTCAAGAAGGTGACAATAGGCAGTTAGCAGTGAGTCAGTAACAACAACATTTGAATGGTTCAGGACTTTATTAAGTTTTGGATGATAGGTTCATCTTCTATGTATAGGTATGTATGACATATCATGTTTCCACACTGTGTTATGTGCTATTTAGTGGATGCTCCAGCAACTTACAGGCCATATCCACAGTGCAACTAGGGACAGAGATGGCCCCGCAAGCCCTCCACTGTCTGTGTCATGACGTCTCAGCACTAGACGCGCCCGTCATTCACGACGCGTTCCCAAAAAGATTCCATGACTGACATCAATTAAAATCACGGGCGAGCTTCAACGTCCGAGTTGCAACTCCACAGCAACCGCCACAGAAAGGGATTGAAGATGGCTTCGTTCCACGTAAACGAAGAAGAAGAGTTACAAATTGATCCGGCGGAACCTCTCAAAGGTATTGTCGTCTGCTGCACAAGTATTCCTGCTGAGCATCGTGTAAGTACCGTACCGTTAAGACCTAACGTCTCATCATGGGTCCTAGCTATTTACTTATTTATTTACTCACCAACCCATCATGTCTAGACCACCATTGCAACCAAAGTTGCCGAGCTGGGCGGTGTTCACAAATACGATCTCACCCCCGACGTAACCCATCTTATTGTTGGCGACTATGACACCCCCAAATATCGCCATGTCGCGCGTGAACGCCCTGATATCAAGCCCATGGATGCTGCCTGGATCGAAGCCCTGAGCGAAGTATGGAAGAATGACGAAGAGATCAATTACCGACAGCTCGAGAACACACACCAGCTCAAGCCCTTAGAGAAGCGAGGCATCGATCCCACGATTCAACCACAACAAGGAGAGCCAGCCAGGGACTCATTGCTTATTTGCCTGACGGGATTCGGTGATCAAAGGGACGAAATAGCACATAAAATCACCTCGAATGGAGGATTATACACGGGCGATTTGACGAGACGATGCACCCACCTGATTGTCAACAAACCCGAAGGCAAGAAATATGCTGCAGCCAAAGCATGGGGCATCCACCCAGTTACGCTCCTTTGGCTTGATCAATCTATTGCGCGAAGAATGATCCTGGAGGAGGCCAAATTCGATCCTACGTTACCTCCCGAGGAGCAAGGGAAAGGCGCCTGGGTTACAAGGGAACTGAAACGTTCAATGAGCAAGCGATCAAAATCCGTCATGGCAATTAGCGCTGAGGAAGGCCCCAGGAAGCTCAGGAAGACTGCCAGTATGAAGCTGAGTTCACAGCGTGACAATATCTGGGGTGATATCCTTAATCGATCAACGTCGAGAGACTATTCGTTTGCCCAGGAAAGCAATAAAGAAGACGCAAACCAACCACAAGTTCAACAGCAGGCACCTCAGCACGCAGAAGCCCAACCGCAACCGCCCGCTCCTTTAGTCCTCGAAGACCAGGGCATTTTCGCAAACTGTTACTTTTATATACATGGGTTCACTGCACAAAGAACTTCTGTTCTCGAGCAAACCCTCGTCAGTCTCGGCGCCATCATCTGCTCGTCATTAAATGAAGCTGCTCTGGGTAAAACTCCAAAGCCACCTCGCAGCCGCTTTCTTATCGTTCCTCAGAACTCCCAACCTGATACCCACCCCCAGCAATCATACGACGATCTTTATGTCGTGACAGAATACTACATCGAAAAGTGCCTTCACAACAAGGAATACTTTAACCCTACCGAACATGTTCTCGGTCGGCCATTCCCATTCTTTCCCATACCGGCCTTTTCGGATCTCATCGTATGCAGTGCCGCTTTTACAGGCATTGAACTAAACCAAGTCGCCCGTGCTGCTGTTCAGCTGGGAGCCAAGTTTGATGGAGAGTTCCGCAAGACAACAAGCGTATTGGTATGCAAGGACATCAATTCTATGCGTAAAGAGAAGCTGCGCATGGCTTTGAAATGGGGTGTTCCCGTCGTTTCAGCAGATTGGTTCTGGGAGTGTATATCAACCGGTTTCAAGGTCCCTCTTGACAGCTATATCTTCCCTGAGATTAAAAGCCAATACTCGGAAACATCTCAGCCAGCACCCAAACCTGTCCCTGAAGCCAGATCAAATCACAAATCCATTCAGCGTACTCGTTCAGAGCCAGTTTCAAAGTCGACCAAGACCAACATGGCGAAACCTCCACGCAGTGCTGGCGTCGACACTTCAGCATTTGATAAAGATTCTCCAGAAAAGTCTCGGAAGGTTACTACGAAACCTGCTTCGGCCATCTCACCAGACTTCGTTACAGCTCGCACTCATCAGACAACTGCGAATAGTCTTCCTAAAGGCCAAGACTTTGACTCTCCTCTCACAGAGGTTCCCCAAGCACGGCTTAACCGATCCCCTTCGCCTACAAAACATATCACATTACCTCGCACCCGCTCCGATCCTACCAATAAACACGCGACTGCAGCCTCTCACACTGAGGAAACAGTAGATCTTCCTCTAAATCCCCAAATGAAGCAGAAGGAAGACGCAGAAGAAGCCCGTCTTCGCGCTAAAGCCGCCGAGCGTCAAGTCCTCTCATCAAAACTAACATCACTCATTGAGACCACAGCAGTCCCCTCTTTCACTTCTGACGAGACCGACGCCGCAGCACCAAAACCTCGGAAGCGCCAACTCTTCGGCCGCGCCATCAGCAATGCCTCTAATGCCAGCAGTGTCGCCTCGCGGTCTGCCGCTGAGATCCATGATGCATACGGCGAGGAGGATAGAGATGCAGTACACCATGAAGAACCTCCGTCGACGCAACTTCAGTATAGTGATGAGAAGGCGCAGGAGCTTCGAGCCGCTCTGATGAGTCGTATGATGGGCAATAATGTCGAAGTTCAGCCCACATCTTCTACGGGGACACAGAGTATTGTTGCGGGAGGAGGAACTCGAACATTGAGAAAACGATAAGCATGGACATGTTGATAAGAATGTATATACGGAATAATATGTCTTGAACTAGCTCAGATACCAAGGTTGGTCCTTGCCGAAGAACTGGTTATCTGCCCTGGATAATAAGATCTCTCGAGGATGATTCCTGGATCAAAGTCATTGGGTTCAACCAAACCCTTTCACCTGTACGAGTCTACTACCATGAGCGATGCTATTTAAGAAGTAGTGAGGCAATTAAAGAAATAATAAAGTAAGTTGTTCAAAGTCAGTCGTTCAAAGTCAGTCGTTCAAAGTCAGTCTTGCTGACGACTCAAGGTATAATAAACAAACACTATATAATAACGAGAGGGCTCCTCTCGACGACAGCTTTTCCCTTCCGCCCACGATTGTTCTTTTCCATCCTTTAACCCCAAACCAAAAGAAAAAAAACAATCTTTCCGTAAGCACGCAAATTCCAGTGTTGGTTTGGTGCAAAGTGATATCCTCTAAGAGAAACGAAAAAAAAAGGGAAAAGGAAAAATTGGTATGGTATACGAATCAATGTGAAAAAAGGGGGCGGGCATGTTGAATAGCAAAATCATCATCAGAAAAGGTCTGTCGCTGCGAGTAAACTCATTCCAGCAATTTTTGATTAGAGTCGCCTCGACCGGGCAACTGTTCAGAAACCACAGAGTCCCAACGACGGTTAAGTTCATCACTGTCATCAAGGTTAGCTCTTCACCGTCCGTCTCACATCAGTCATAGAGTTACACTTACGGTTCTTTCATCTGGACCAACGGCAAACCCATTTCTCTGCAAAAGAACAAAAAGCGACGCATTGTTCGTGCTCGTGGAAAAGAGGCCATCACATCGCCTCGATGCTTGCCATCTGAAGCAACATCTCCCGCATTCTTCTTCATGACGATATGAACGCGAAGCGTCTCGATATTCCACGCCAACTCCTCAATATCGTGGATATGGACATGGAAATCAATCTCATCCCTAAACAAGCCCCATTTCGCAGGTCTGACATCCTTGAGCACCTGGTGCTGAAAGCATTGTATCTGTTCTACCCACGTCCAATATTGTGTGACATTGATGTGGCTCGTATACAGACGAGTCTTGACTTTGGCAAGCCGCCAGTCATATTTGGTAATGCTGCCCCCACTGCATGAATCCGTATCAGACCAAGTCTCAAAATAGAAGTCGTCTTGTTGCATTTCCTCTGGTGATTGCAGATATTTGGGCTTCTTGTTGAGATGGGTACTGGTTGGTGACTGGAGGGGCGGTGCTGGCACTGGCGCCGGCGCTGGGTAGTTTGGAGACATCTTGCTAGGCAAGGGGGACTGCTCGATAAAGGAATCTTCACGGGGCGTAGTAGGAACCGAGTGCATCGACTTGCGCTTTTGGAGAGGTTTCGGCGTGTTACTGGGGCTGCCATGGCTCAAACGTGCCTTCATTACACCGGAAGGACGTCCTATGTTCTTAAATCCGTGCTTGTAGCGAAGGCTCGTGAGCTTTGAGTCGTGGTAAAAGTCATGGATTGTTCGTGGCAAGTTAAAGTTGGGACCCTGGATTTGAATCAGCTCGTGGAGGCGTTGTCGCATCCAGTCAACCGGCGAAATATCGAGGTTGAACTTTTCAAGCTCTGATATCGTCTCTGACAAGCGAAACAGGGTGTCATATGAGGTTATGCCACCCTTGCCAGCCTGGATATACTTCTTAGCCAGCAACTGATACGGGCTGATAGGACCCTTTTCGTGGAATTCGAGGATTCTGTTGCCTCGGTTGACCTGTCTGCCAATCTGATACTTGGAAGAGCCACCTTTCTCCTGCTTCGTGCCTGCTTCTTTGGCAGCCTGATGCTTCTCGCGCCATCGAGCAAGCTGTGGCTCGATAAGTGTCTTGACGTTGGGCCAGTTCGGTTCCCAATAGGGGTGGCTCTCGGTAATCTTGACTAAAGGCACTCCTACGACACATTCGGGATAAGTGTAGACTTCCCCGTTGTTCTTTAGGATCATGTTCTCTGCCGTTATCTCTTCCACTGGTAGAGGAGCAGGAGGGGATTCAGGGGGCTGTGACATCAGGTCGATAGGCAACGATGGTGGAGTTGGGCGTCCGCGCTCGCTTGACGGAGGTCGACTTCTCACATTGGCCGGGGTGAAACCAGGAGTTACTCTATAATCTTGCGGAGTAGGCATTTGTTCAGGCTCACGTGGTGTGTGGTCTTTCGCAGAGGCATCTAACTCGGTTGAAGGGTGAAGAATGTCCAGAGTACGTCGTGGGGCACTCGAAGGTAGCGCAGAGCGTGGTGTCTCCAGAGGCCTGGGTTGAGGGTAGATAGGTGTTGGTAGAGGCGAATTCACAGGGTCTACCATGCGTTCTGGGGCATAATCCGACCTAGGGGCCGTAGTCGGACGGCTTGGAGGTCCACGAGGGGAATCGTGGATGGGTCTGTGAGGCATCTCGCGAGAATGTCCAACAACTTGCATAGGCGCTACCTCGACAGTTCGCTCTGGGGCCCTTGCAGAGATTACGTCGTGGAACCGCTCATTAGGACGTACCGCAACTCGCTCTGCCTGGTGCTCAGGCCGTCGCTCAGGTTGTTGTTCGAGCTGCCTCTCGGGCTGTCGCTCAGGGAATCGCTCCAGTGTACGCTGCAATACGGGTTGGGGTGGTGAATGGGGTTGAGATGGCACAGAAATCTGTTCCTCGGTTCGTTGCGCTTGCGGAGATTCCAATTGACGTGCTGGTTTAGGCTTTGGTTGAACTTCAACTGTTGGATGTACAGTTTCCGACGAACGGCCTGCGGGTGTCTCTGCTGATACCTTCTCTCCTTGTTTCTTTTGCTGTGCTCTCTGTCTCGACGCCAGTATATCGATTGTATCCCCAGATGCACCATGGCATCCCTGACGATTCCATTCACAGTTACCGCATTTCTGGTACAGGTCTCCACCGACAATGATGCAGTCGTCAAAGGCGCCTTGGTTTTTATCGCATGATTGGCATCGCTTGGCCTGAATTTCCCCTGTGGCCTGGATCATGCAAGAGAGCCACTTGACTCCCTTGGCTTCAGTTCGTTCGTAAATGCTTGCCAGATGTGTGGGATTGAAACGCCGTCCTCGACGAATCTTGACAGGCCTTCGGATTTCCAGTTCTTGGATTCCCTCTACCCACTGGTTCCAAGGTTCGATATGTTCCACAGGTCCGATCACGTTGCCATCAGCGTCAACAACGTTAACAAGGGTCTCGGCTGCCTCTTTGCCGTGATGTTCGATGCCTTCCATGCGATCCTCGTCGTCTGCTTCATCGGGCCTATCCGCTACAGCTGCGGCGGTGCCGTTAGTAGGCTCTCGTCGTCTTACAAGCCCATTGGAGGCTGATGATAACTCTGGCAACTGTTCAGGCAAAACAATTCCTTCTGATTCGGGCCCCCTGTCGTCGGGGGTATCAGGATCCTCTCCTCTCTTTTCTTTGAAGAATCGTCGCATCTTAGTCCAGATATCTTGCAGTGCTTCCACCCTCTTCTGGCGCGACGTATGGTAGTCTTGTTCGATGCGCTCTAGTCGAGAAGCCTTCTCGTCACACTCATCAACGGTGCGTGCCAGTTCAGCTTCAACCTTGGCAAGCTCCCTAGCTAACCGGGATTGTGATTCTTTTAGCTGAATTCGCTGTCCTGTAAGATCGCTAAGCTTCATCCGGACCTCATTGAGAGAGAGTTGAAAGTCCTTCTCAATCTTCTTATTTTCGACTTCCTTCTTGTTGCGGATGTTGACCCAAAAATTGTGCTCTGTCTCATCCCAAACGGACTTTTGTTCCCCCTCTGGGAGAGCTTCCCAGGCTTCTTCCCCTGTGGCCATCTTGGGCCAAAAGGTTCAAACGACTGCTTTCCAAAGCTGCACTAGCAACTAGGTTGAGAAGACGATCACTATTAGTCGAATTGGCGTTTAGTTGTAGAAACCTTGATAATTGGATGCATGAACCTCGGTTCTTGGTTACACGTGACCGCGTCTGATCCAAGCAAATGAGCATCAAGTCGCTGATGGCTAAGCGCGTGACGCTACCTATTGCAGAAGAATCGCAAGATGCAGATCGAATGAGGGAATGCTAGATCACAGTGGCTCCAGTTCGATGGTCCGAGGGTCGAGTTAGAGTCGTGGGGCGCGTGCTGAAAGCGGGCTGGTTGGAATACGACAAACCACTTCGTAATAGATTGAGAAAGGAAATGAGTTGGCGGGAAGCGTGCGAGATTAATAAAAAAAGTATCTCGAAAATCTGCTTGAGCGTGTCGCGACCGGCGTGTATATGGTCGAGATGATGATTGTTTGTGGATACAATAGTGAGCTCCCTAACACATGGAGCATGAATGCAAGTGACAAATCCCTTGTCACTCAAAACTTGTTAGCGGCCAAATTGCTTCTTTTCTTTGCGGCGCTGTAAATGGGTCCCTCGAAAAAAGAAGCGGGTTAACAAAGAATTGTCGAAATCCATCCACCACCCCCAGTCGGAATTGCAATCGGAATTGTAGTCGCGCAAATGAGCCCACGGTTTCACGCCGCGAGCCACTATTCGTCCTGAAATAAGGTGCAGCCTCACTTGGAGGGGAGCAAGGAGGGGCGAGATAAGGCCGCGATCGAGAATATGCAGGATCTCTTGGAGAGCAAGAAAAGAAACTCCAGCGGCGTCGTGCAGTCGTGGTGGGCGATGCGGCTTGGAGATGGTGTAGTGTGAAAGATAGAGATTTCTGGGCGATAGGCCACGTTTGGGGCGAGAACAATGGTGTAACAAGGGCAGGGTCAGGGTTGATGGTATGGTATGGCGGAAGGAAGGTGGAGGATAGATTAAGTATAAAAAGAGTAACTTATTCGCGAATAAAAATAGGTAAGCTCAGACGATCTCCTCCAAGGGGGTAAGGTGAAAGCAAGTGTCAGTGACTTTTGAGAGGAGGGAGGGCAAGCAGAGGGGTAGTGGGTATGTGAGAGTGGAGGAAATTAAGTGAAGGGGCAGGCAATGAATAATGGGAAATGGGAAAAAGGAAAGAGAGTTTAGGTAAAAGGACAAGGCAAGGCAAGGTAGGAGGTAGGTAAGTTTATTATTTTGTTTGAGGAGTGAGGGAAAGTGCTACAGTACAGTTACCTATCTCTCTTGGCCTGGTCTACTACCTATTTAGGAGGGGATGGACTAACAGCCAACCGAAACCACCGGAATTGGGCGAATGAGAAGAGAGGATGGATAAGGTGTGACGGAATGAATGCAGATAGGTACAGAAAAGCATTAGCACATAGACAGGTTATTAACTTGATAAGTAATATGTACTAAACGTAAAGCTCTATGGTATGAGAAGATGTGTATCGAATTACCCTCACATTAAGTACTGTAGGGACGTGCACTCCACTCATATGAGATGGATAATAAATTTCCTGTCTGCTTTCCTTCTCTCCTCCTTTCCTTTGCTAATAAATCATTTCCCTGTCTTAGCTAACTACCTTACCTCGCGCGCTTTGTTCCCGCAAGATCCTCGTGGGCCCTTGCACCGATCGACCACTCCGAGAGGTTGAATAAGTGCCTACCTGCCTACTAGTCGCAGCTTATTCCAAGAAAGTTACAGTGCCCACCTGGAGGAATAAGAATTGAGTTTCAACAGTGAGCGGCAGCTACCAAAGTGTCATAACTCACTGACAAGGCGATGGGAGCATTTCTATCCTGCTTGCCTGCCTAGGTAGGCATTGCAAGCACATGCTTTTTCATATGCTAATAAATCGCCTGATCTATTACATTACCGCTGTTACATAAGTCCTAGGACTCTCCCATTCCCATCTCCACTGTGTTGCCTTTCTTCTCCATTATAAAAAGGTACCCAGCGTCTGGTACCGAACCATGCACGAAGCGAGCAAACCTAACGTAAAACTCGACAGGCCTACCCCTGCTAATTTCCTCTTCTGCTCTAGTGAAATATCACGTGCGAGGAAACTATACGCGTCGATTACAGCATTCAAAAGTGAGGGAGGAACAAGAGGAGGTTGAAATCAACGAGCAGACATCAATTGCTTTATCGAGGATATTTTTTTGTGGTTCCCCCTGAGTAGATCCGAGATTGATGAGCTCAGCGACACACCGTTCTCAGCAACACGCATACGCGACCCTGTCGATGTTATTTACCCGCAGGTTATACCTTGGTACTAATCAGTTATCTTAAGTGCATACCTTAGCACCAACCAAATTACACATAGTATCGTGCCCGAAGCAGATACATACTGTACGGTACATATATGGAGACGGTAATAATGTTCGGCTCGTGCACTCTCTTATTTCCCTGTAATAACCAAGGTTACCACGTTGTAGTATCTAATCTATGTATAGAAGAGGAATGGACTTATATACGAGCAGATGCATTTAACCCAAAAGTCAAGTTGGCTGATGCTCCAATTCCATCCCTCGGCCCTTCACCCTCAACTCGCATCCTTTTCCAAGTTCCTCACAACCAAAGATAAAAGCCAACAACGCCAGCATCTGACATGGACCAATTAATTTAGCTAAGCAGTATATTCCTTCCCCACGCCCCCCTGCACCCGTGGCGCCGGGTCCCATGCTGACAGAATAGTGTTGTCAAGAAAATGCCTAAACGGGAGTGCCAGCCTACGGTAGCTTAATGCTTTGTCTATGCGGGCATGCAGGCTGCATACTACGTAGTAACTTAACTCCCTTGCCCATATCATTTTTCACTATTGTTGCCTATCCCGTGTGCGGCACATGTTCCCTACTTGGACGTGTTTTACTCTACCTATACATAATAGACTTGTTATTGGTTCCTGGATATAACCTAGTTTTTATTACTTACAGTCTGTGTATCATGACCGATACACTTCGGAGTCGGCCGAGGTGAGAGGTGGGGACTATGATACTTGTTCGTCCAGTGACATGACCTCTATACTAACATGTTATGTTATGTATGTACATCCTTCTAATGCCAAGCAACTATATTAATCCAAAAAGTTTCTTCCCAACACGAGACTCCATTTCACCAATCCCAACTCGGTCCAATACACGCATGGCTCAGCCAGCTATGCACAGTACATTACCTTACTCGAGTCAGTCCGTCCGTATATGACTATCTAGCCGACTATCAGGCCACTTCAAATAGAGTTATCCATCAGAAAGGCAAACATCACAAGCATAAAGCCAAAATCAACATAGCATCAGGAATATATAAACTACCTATGTAAATATATATGCAAAAACTCAAACAACTACCACATGCCGTTGGCCGTCCTCTCCCTGACCAACAAGGTTCCCCTGTATTAGCAAGCGTCTCTCACTTCGACGCCTTCGTTTGCCCGTCGATTTTCGTTATCACCAGTTGAGACCATCCAAACTGGTCGCCCCGATACAATCCGTTGAAAACGCCGCGCAATGTAAAGATTCCAAAAGCAAAACAGCCCAATGTTCCCTGCAGCTGTTTCAAGACCACATCAACCGCGACACGCGCTGAAAAACACAAGGAAAACAAGTATCGTCAATAGCATCAAAGTTGGACTGGCAGTCCCATGATTTAATACTTGGCTGAGTACCGTGCTGGACCCGGCGAGTAGGGCAGATCATAGGAGCTGGACTGGCCATAGGGGTCTTCCGAGAAGACGGTTGCCCTTCGCTCCTCTTCTGGCAGCAACTCCTTGACCTCCCAATTGTTCATTCTTGTGCCAACTGAAAATTCGAGATCTTCCTTCGTGATGGAGTCCCAGTACTGTATATCGTTAGTAACTCTTCATATCTGTTTCTGAATTGAGTTTCACATACCTTGTAAACCATCATGACGGCCAGCAAGTTACACACGGTCGCAAGGAACAACCCATCGAGATAATGGCTGATGGCGATACAGATCTTTGAGCTGAAAGCGTAGAGAAGAACCTGACCAGCCACAAAGAAAAAGATACCAAACGCAATGTCTCCAAGAGGCCAGCGGTCCTGCAGCGTCCTAGTCACAAGTAGAATCTGCATGGCCACATACACAAAGAGCTGGACCGCGTTCAAGAGGTAGAGAACAACAAACAGGCCAACAGTATTGGTGGGACCGATTCCAGCCCAGCTCTTGAACGTTGCGAGAGAAACGAGGAAGCTGATGGCGAAAGCAGCTAGAGAACTGATGCGCATCATCCATACTGACAGAGGCGTTCCATCTTCATACAACTGGAATCCGACAAAGCCATTGATGAGAAGGCATGTAATAACCGCGCTGCTGAGCCCATTCTGCACACTGACAAAGTACGGATACGGATCGCTTCCCGGGGGTGCCACACCAGCATCGACAATGAGAGACATGGCAGTGAGCAGCATATAGAGGTAAAAGAAGCTAAGAATCTCCTTTCGGCCAACGGCGGTGAATTTGCTGCGGACGTGGAGAATCATAATGACAGTCATGATGAGCGCGACAATGTGCATCACGGATGCCGCGCCCTCGAAAATGATAGTGTTTGCAAGTTCGATATTGCGGGCGTAGCATTCTGGCTCAATACCGACACGACCGGTCGCCGCAAGAGTAGGACCAACAGAAGCGCATAGTGGCAGGGGTGCCGTCTCGCAGATGGAGGTGAAGTCGCCAAAACCAGACATCGTGGGCGAGTCGAGACGACGGTTCGGGTGTCGCAGGAATTACGTAGATCGATCGTATTAGGGGAGCGAGAGTGGAGGAAACGAAAGATCGAAGATGGCGATAATGAGGGTCAGTGCGATTGTCGTCGAGCAGGTCGTTAAGTCGTCGTGTCGATGTCGTCGAGTCGTCCAATCCTCGGCGCGAAATTTCAATCGCCGCCTCAACCTTTCAACTGTCGTCGGCGCTTCGAGGGCGAGATCAAGGGGAAACCACCAACTACAAGGGGCTCAAATCCGATCGGAATGCAATCGCAGCCCTTGACGGCGTCAAAAGGGAGTAGTTTTCTCGGGTTGAGTGCCAAATGTCTCGTACTTGACCGATGGCTTCGTCGATGCTGCCCCTTTCTTTCTCGGACCCGGCGGCTAAAAAAAGAACCCAAATGAAATGGAGACGGACCAGAAAAACAGGACAATCGAGGCGCAGATCTAAAACACCAAGAACAGACAGAGACTGATTAATTCGAGGTATCGAAGCGAATGTGTTGCATGCCTCTGCTGTGCGCTTTAGGCTCGGGCGGAAGAGATGAGCGAGTGAGTTGAGTGAATGAATGGAAGAAACAAGGTGGAGTGGAGTGGAGTGGAGGATCTCGTTGCTGTGCCGTCGTTATGGCCGGTGCAATCTAAAGTGGCCGAGGTGGAGTGGTAGGGCGTTGTAAAGTGGCTGGTGTGAGACATGATTGGTTCGTCTTTTTTGGTGGTTGCCGTGGGAGGCGCATGCTGCCCTGTTTGCTGCTGATGTATCCCTGCAAAGTGTAACAGCTCAGAGAAATAGAGGTAGACAAAACTAGGATTGCCTTGTTTCTTGCGTAGATTTATTGGCTTGGTTTAGTCTCAGGCATGCATGCTTGTTGGTTGAATCATAGATAGTACTGAGACAGTTGGTCTTGGTCTTATACAAAACTCACTCTTCAGTTACATACCCTATAAGTCAACAAGACAAACCCTTTTATACAATACACCGAGTGATAGACTGCCACACCATATATAAAGTTTTGTTGAGTCCTATGTTTAACTTTTATATCTCGTATAATTGAATCTGTATTGTTATTCTTTTAGGCTAAAAGAATACAATCAAATGGAAACTACAAAACACCATAACTAACATAATAGAGATTAAATGTGCAAAGTAAAATCGACAACTACTACATCACCACGAGAATTTATCATACAACTTGAGATACTGCGCCGACTATACTCACACATATAGTTTTCGTGCGCCTTAGTCACGAGATCAATCATGTCAATGTAAATCCCAAAGTTGCTTCACTTCAGAAAATCACATTCACAGTGGCATGACTGCCATAACTTTCACAACATGCAACTGACAATATTTCAAGTATAAGCACAGGGTTGGCACTTTTAGCGCACCTTCAGTAGAACCCTTTGTTGATTGTGATCTCCTCTATCCGTAGAGTCATACCTGACGTCTCCGGGCGTCCGTCTATATACAGGCCCCACTGACGCAGACGTCGCGCAGATAAACCCGACGCCTCATGGACACCACTGGGTCCTGAGCTCCTGATCAAGAAGCTCGATGCATCGTAAAACATGCTTCATCGTCGGCCTGTGTTGCTTCGCAGCATCCGTCGCTAAAAACAAAGCCAAAGTAACTCCGAGTCAAATGCATTCCGTAAACCTTGTCCTAATACCTTTCCCCGTGTAATCCTGTCCGGGAGCCTGTTGAGCCCTGCATATTTCTTTCCTTCCAAACGCCAATGCCATGCCGTGATGTAGTTCCGACGCCAAAAATCTAACTTGATAAAAACAAGGATACAAGGATCCATGAGAGAAAACAGCGAAATAAACCTTAGATGAGAAGTCTAAAAGACCCCAGAGCTAATATCTGCCGTGTGTGTGGTGAGAATCATGAATGATCGGAGGGTAACCTGGCCATTCCTAAGACGGGTAGTGTCCCTGCGCGAGTCCGTGAGGGGGGAGGTTCTGCGGGTGGTTGCGATTGTAGACAATAAACTCTGGCACAATGCCAGTTCGCAAGTCGTTTCGTCGTCCAAGTGGTTGATAGTGCATCTGTGTTGGGGGAACCTGTACAGCAAGATGATACTGATCCAGTGAGGCCGAGGGCGGGGGGCACAAGAGGGTATTAACGTGGCGCACCGGCTTGTACGGGCTGGGTCGCTGTTGCAGGTAGACGCTCGGCGAGTTAGAGATGGGAGTGTGCACCATAGGAGTGTGAACAGCCGATGCTTGACCGTACGCTTCAGCCAGGGGCGACGAGTTGAAGGGGCCTAGACGTCCAGGGCTGTGCTGCTTGCTAGGAGTGCCGAAATTGACAGGTGCCTGGGTAGGAAAGCCTGCTTGCGCCATGGTGACACCCGTTGTCGCGGGAAGCGATTGCTTCTGCACCATAGCTGCAGGGCCCGAGGAATAGACTGTAGACATGGCACGCATACCGGTCTGCAACGGAGGAAGCGAGACGTGGACAGGCTGAGCAACCTGCTGCGTAGGTTGAGGATACCCGTTGACGTTGACACTGCCATTGTTGAAGGGTGTCAACGTGGGCTGGGGCTGAGGCTGCACCTGAGGTTGTTCGGTCATGATGGTAACATGAGGGACAGGCAGCCTCGCCGGCTCAACGATTCCAGTGGATCGCGGGTTGACAACCTGGACCATGGGGGGAGCCGGAGCTCGCTGAGGAGGAACAAGTCGCTTGGCTGGGTGCTCCATGATCTCGCCCTCGGGACTTCGCTTCCGAGACGCAGGGAACTGCAGGTTGGGCTTGGTAGCCAATGGAGAAACGGTGCTCGAGTGGTATGCAGACCAGTTCTGGGAGTGACTCGAGGTAGGTGAGTAGTTGGTCGTCGTGACAGCCGGAGTAGGGAGGTTGGCCATGGGCTGCATCATAGCCGTCGGTGAAGCGACAGGCGAGTGATGAGCCTTGTTTGTCGGCGAGGGGATGTGGGTCGGGGATGCTGGCATGCGCACAGCTTGATCGTAGTACTCGTGGAAGCAGGACAGCTTGTCCAACCAACCCTCCCACTGTTCCTTGGTAGCCACCAAGTTGTATCGCATGTTGCTCAGAAACTCCACCTCCATGACATGGATCTCCTGCACGTTGAAGCATGACACCTCGGCCCAGGTCTTGTTCGTGTAGGTGTTATCATCCAAGACTGTGATATGGTCAGTTTATGTATAACACTACGTTTGCTCTTCACCTACACTTGTTCCCGAGCATGAGAGCTACAGTCAGCAACCGGTATTCGCTTCCGGCACGACCCTTGATCTGAGGTGTCGACATCTTCAGTCGGTAGATAAATAGCAAGGCCAATAAGATGACATTTTGGGTCACTTGTGTCGTCGAGAGAACGCTGTACACCCACTTCCGAAATTGGTCGTAGGGTTTGGCGAGAGATGGTAACCGAGGAATGAGAGCATTGGGACCCCTTGTACGGATCGACTCGGCCTGCTTGAGTTCCTCAATAGATTCAAACCAGAACAAGCAAGTCATCTATTTAGGCGTGTCAGTAAAACGAAAATCACATGAGAGTGTTTGAGGATACGTACCTGCGCAGCAAAATCGGCCAGGTTTCCACCTGCAGGGCTAATACACTTGGGTATTTGCAGGCTGTGGTAGACAAGCGACTCTGAATCATCCTTGTTCGCAGTGGAAGACGACGAAGGTGGTGTTGAAGGTCTGGCCGTCTGTCCCACGGCGGGAACTGCCTGGGTCACTGACGAGATTGATCCATTTCGATGTTGAGAGATTTGTGAAGTGGGGTGCTGCTCAGGTTCCAGATGTGTCGGTTGCTCCTGTTGGTAGTAGTGGTTATATGTGGTCTGTGGTTGTGTTTGCTGCTGCTGCTGCTGCTCTTGTTGTTGCATCGGATAGCGGTAGTGCTGAGAGCCTCTCGCATCGTTTACTGTATTTGCAGCTCGGGCGGGTTGAGGCACAGCAGCAGGATAGTTATGAATGGCATGGCTCTCCCACGAAGCCAGCGGGGGTTGGAAAACGGTACTCATTTCGTCAGTAGGAGGAGTCCTAAGCCCACTTCGTCGTGACGGAAAGGTGTCGAATCGTGAGGGCAGCTTTGGCAGTTTAATACTTGAAGGAAGGCGTGGTTCCCAGCTGCCAGAGCCGTGAGGAGGTGAAGGAGGAAAGTTCAAGATCCCGAGCAATGTGCCAGCCGACATGGAGACTCTTTCGTATCGCCGACGTGTTGTTGGGCGCGGCAAAAGACTCAATCGCCGAGTTCGAGGTGCACTGGAGCTGTGAATATGTATGGCTTCAAAGGCTTCACTTTTAAAGGCAAGCCCCACTGCGTCAGTGACCGTTAACTTTCTGAATGCAAAGCAACAATAGAATTTGCCCCGCTTAAGCTTGCGTGCGTTTCTTATTGACTTTAAAACCGGTGGTTGAGTTTGTGTTAAAGAAAGACCGCAGCGTTTGTTCAGAGGGTCTCTGAGAGCGCCAGTGCCATTATCGATCGGCACAGGTGCGGGCAGTGTATTCGCAGTGGACCGGCTGAAAGCGAAGGGATTCGGCGGTGGTCGGTTCGTTTTCTCGACGGCAAAGTGGTTACTCGTCTACGATATCGAGCGGCGAGGAGAAATAGGGTCAAGGTAGGTAAAGGCTGGAGATCAATGGTATGCGCTGTGGAGGTTGAGGTTGAGTATGATGGATGGTGTTGGAGGAGAGAAAGAAGGAGGAGGAAGAAAAGGAAAGAGAAAGAAAAAAAGAAGCAACAATGGGATGGGCTCAGTCAGTCCATGGCTGGCGGTTGTGTGCGTATGTACAGACAATCCTGTAAAATAAGGTAGGTAGGTAGTTTACTTCCCATTCACTCAGGTTGGATTGGACTTGGTAGTGTCGTCGTTCGTCAAGTGTGGTTCTCTCCTAGTTAGACGCAGCATAGCGTAGCGTGCGTAGGGAGTAGGGAGTAGGGGTGTCGGTCCCAGGCCCCACTGATAGACCCATCCTTTGCAAGGTCTGTCTGAGAGGTAGATACATGTTCTCACTGCTGCTGCGGCTAATAATCCCATGTACCAGAGGTCCTTGACGTGATGCCCTGGATCAGACTCCATGGGCTGGCTGGACTGGACTGGCACTGGGCTTAATGGGGTCATGGGCTGTCGTTCCGTTGGTTGGCCGAGTGTCGATGGTCTCTCTTTTTGCTGGTCTCTCTCTCTCAGACTCAGACTCAGACTCAGACAGACAAGACAGGACAAGACATTGCACACGCACACCCGCCCGGCCGTCCCTAGGCCAGGTTGCGCGCCGTGTCGTGTGGTACTAACCGGGCAAGTAAAGCGATACTTGCCAGCTCTCAGACAAGCCCATACAAAGGTCTGGTATCACCGACATGGCAATCCTGTGTCCGTCATGTCGCGAGCCTCTGCTAGACCACTCACTCCATACTATTTGTGCCGACTAGACCAGGGCCGTCGTGGCGCTCTCCAGCTGACACCGCAACCCAGCGACGACTACGACTACGACCCCCGGCTTCCGTGAAGTGAGGTGAGGTGAGGTGAGGTGCTTTGCCCTGTGTTAGTTGCTAATATTATGTAGGATTTCGACACGCCCCATCATACACCCCCCTCCCCTCGCGCTCTCACTCGCCGCCGCTAAAACCCTCAAGTTTCCTCCACTCCTCCCAAGCCCAAGCAAGCTCAAGCCCGCTAGACAGCGGAGTTCTGGGTGCTGGAACCTACCATTCACCCACTGCATTCTAAGCCCCCAGGCCGGTCACTTTCACTTAATGGAGCATCAAAGTCATTCAAGGTCGCCCCCAGAACGCTCTAGGGGTCGCCCTGTCGGTGCCGGGCAGCACTGTACCGTAGACGCCGGCACCGTACAGGATGTAAGAGGCGGCGGGACCATCCATGCCCGTCCAAGGGATATGTACATAATGTACCTGCGGTATTGGGTTGATATTGAAATGGAGATTCAATGGAAATGAGACTCAAAATAAATTTGCTTGAAAGTGGCAACAAAGACGGCTGATGAACGCGTCGTCCCTGAAAAAGCCTCTTGAAATTGATTGACCTGCACTGCACACCCTTATGCACATGTTGGATTCCTCTCATCAAGCTCGGGGCTTGTACATACTGTATGTATTCGTATGCGAGATCCTTGATCAAGTGAGAATGAGGAGGTTTCGACAAACACTCCATTGTGGGGTTGGTAACCAACCATCAATGAAAGTTCATTGGACACGTCGGTTCAGGACTGGCACAAAGCCTCTCATTCATTCATTCTTTCATTCATCCATCCATCGGCCGGCCGGCCCTGTACATACATACATACGGATACAGTAAGTTTCAGTCATGTACTGTAATAATTTATTCAGACAAAAGTCAAGGTTAAATAGACTCAAGAATCAACTCAGCATCTTGCTTCATTGTTGTGACGCATGCTCGCTTGTCCAACTTGACATTAGTTGATGGTGTATCGGAAGCTTTACTTACTCACCCAACCCGCAAAAGTGAGTGGTGCAACTCTATCTTTGACATGCTTCTCATGAGCTATGTATCCATGAGGAGCCATGAGCCATGCTGCGGCGCTTACTCCACTGCCATTCCCTGCTTAACTTTTTCAGGAACGTGAATGCGTGAGTATAGGTAGGCCGCGTGTAAATAGTCACCAGGTTCTCTGCCCCATTGATCTTGATCATGGATGCCAGCTCTGCCTTGTTCTCTCTCCTTTGCTATGTGTAAACTATGCCGCGCAGTGAACTCGTTTGGCTTTGGCTGGTGGTCTGGGGCCGCCAGGGCCATGTTCCTAATATATTGAGGCGGCAACCATCGTTAGGGTGCTTGACAAGATTAGCTACCGTTCATCAGGAGAAGAGACGCACCAGAATCCCCGACATGTCGTGGCTGAGAAAGGAGCGAAACTGGCCCCAGCTTTTGAGCCCGAGGGCAATGGCAATGAATCAAACAAAGCTGTCATGAACCCCCCACAAGGGGACATGTCCCATTCCCTTCCAGATGGGATCAACACCCATTCGCTGAGAGGCGCTGCAAATCCGTGCCGCTCTTGGAACTATTAACGGCTAAAGCAATTCCCAGTATCATTGTCACCCGGCATGCAAGCACCGTGCTTTGAATACGCGCATCTTTTGCTTCATCCTTGAGTCCTCATGACATTCTGAGACACTGCAATGAGTGAGTACCACGGGTGTACATACACATTTGATGGCGTAGTACTATACGCAGTCGGCGGAGCGTCTTGAGCCAGCGTCCCTTCGGATGGCATATTAGTCCTTCCGGATCCTTGGTAGCGCCGAGTCGTTTTCTTCTTCTTTTTTCTTTTTTCTACAGTGCTGAATCGAAATTCCTTCCTAGTGGAACTAGGGTGTTGAAACCGTCTTATCAACCATTGAATAAATACGTAGTAGGACGTAGTTAGAAGCCACCGTCTGGCCCCATCCGATACCTGGCACTGAACGGTGGGAATCCTTGTCGTTGCGGGCATTTCCCCTCGCCCTGAGGTGCTTGCTGTACAGCGCCATGTACGGAGCCCAGCCCGTCATCACACTTCCAACAAAGAGACTAGGGACGATGATCCAGAGAAAGCGAACCGGGGCAACCCAGGTCTGACCAGTTGACGGCAGCAAATCTGCATCTCGCAAACCTCGAGCTGTGTCAGCCAGCCCCAAGACAATACCGGTACGTCCGCGCGCCAAGTATTCGAGCCTCAACTTGTAGCACTAGGAATCGACACATGGTCCACGTCGGTGTCGGTTTGGATGCCTCTTGACAAAGCCCTTGTCAACAGGTTGCAAGCATGTCTGTTCTCAGTTCGTCCTTTGTTGATGAGCGCCTTGGTTTGGCCGAGACCTAAAGTGCTGAATGTATGTATGTGTGTATGTACATGTGTGAAAAAAAGATCATCCAGGCCTTGCTTGTGATGGGCAAGAGGCTTGTTGCCGTTAGAAAATAATAAGTCAGTTGTGCACAAGCCTGTCACTGCATTCCGTTGACTGTAACCTTGCTTGACCAAAAACAACTGGCGTGCCCAACAGGCACCAAAGGGACATGGCCAAACCTTGGTTGCAGGCTGCGAGGATCAAAATTTGGCGTGTCTAATTTCGTACAAGGAGGGAGTCAAAGGCGAGAAGGGAAAGACATTTTGGTAGCAAGCTGCGTACGGGGTAGATGCATATGGATGTGTAATTCGCGATGGAACCGAGGAGGGAGTTTTGGTTTGCTCTTTGTGTTTTGTGCCGTGTCCAAGACTCTCGAGGTGATGTCTCACAAGGTTGGCAGCCAAAGAATGCAATGTATCGATTGAGAGGAACGTCTTGATACGACATTCTTCAAGCTGGCGTCGGATCATGCTGCAGGTCATTTCATCAACGCTATGATGGCGTTGAATATCGTATTCTCGGCCTCAGGAACGGATGGATCTAGTGAATGCGGATGTAAGTAAGTTCAGACCACTTACTCGCAGTAGAGGAACCTTCCATGCACACACCGCCAATGAGAACCCCAGTAACGGTAGAATGACTTGTCTCAACTTTTTCTTTTCTTTTTTCTTCTTTTTTGCCTTTTCCTAATTCGAGGCTCCAGATGCTATCTCCGACCGCTCGGACAAGATGGGATGGGATGGGATGGGAT
>JABFFJ010000299.1:0-81934 GCA_013623715.1 Fusarium verrucosum
AGCTAGGGGTTTAATTTTATATTATATATATTTTTTTATTTTTTTAAGTTAATAAGAGTAATTTAGTAGAATTTTTTAAGACTTTACTATATTAGGAAATATAATAGCTAGAAAAATAATCTTCTGCCTTTACCCTGTAGTATAAAGAAATAGCCCCGTGTCCTGAAGGGTACCTGTAGTAGAGCCCTATAATAAGACTTTTACTTAGTAATAAGGTGCCTATAGGGTAACTGTCCCACTGCGGCTTCTACTACGGATCTGCCCCACTATCGTGCATGGCCTGCCTTTCTTATCTTATCTGTCGCAAAAAAAAAAATACTCGCTTTTTAGCTTTCAGCCATCCTTCTTGTTCATTTTCTGCCACTTCCTCTTGATCATTCTTGGAAAGATCCAATGGCGCCAACATTCGCCTCTCGCAAGCGAAAAGTCCTTTCGGAACCAGCTCCTGTCGATGACGAGCTTACTGGAGTGGAATTAGACGGCGTTCTGTCCCAAAGTGAAGATGGATCCGACTTTGAAGAAAGCGACTTTGAAGGTGGCCTAAACGGCGAATTCTCCGAGGGAGACGACGACGACGAAGATGATGATGACGACGACGATGCCCACAGCGAAGATGCCTCCTCTGACGCGGATGACAGCTTCGGAGCGCCACCCGCACTCGACGTTGACAACACCGAGCCAAACTATCGCGTCGTCAAGGATGCTAATGGAGGGGAGCGCTACGAGTATGCTGAGATTGATCCTGTCTACGACAGTGATGATTCTGATGCTCAAGGACCCGCTAATACCATTGGCAACATCCCTCTCTCATTCTATGATTCGTATCCTCATATTGGATACGACATCAACGGCAAGAAGATTATGCGCCCAGCCACCGGGGAGGCTCTGGATGCTCTCCTCGACAGTATTGAGATCCCCAAGGGCTGGACTGGTTTGACAGATCCCGAAACCGGAAAGCCTTTGGACCTGACCCAAGATCAACTCGAACTTCTTAAGCGACTGCAGATGAACGAGGTTCCCAACGAAGACTATGATCCTTACCCGGTATGCTCCCTTGTTTGTTATTTTCTGTTCCTCGGCATCGCTAATCAGATCAGGATATGGTACCATACTTTACCAGTATCGAGGAGAAGATGCCTCTAAGTGCTGCCCCAGAGCCGAAACGACGATTTATTCCTTCAAAGCACGAGGCGAAACGAGTTGCCAAGCTTGTTCGAGCCATCAAGGAGGGTCGCATCCTGCCGTACAAACCTCCTGAGGAGCGCCAACGAGAGGAGGAAGAGAAAGAAGACTCTTATTATGACGTGTGGGCTAACGAGGAGCCCCAAGACCCCCATGTGATGAACATTCCGGCTCCCAAGCTTGCACCTCCTGGATACGATCTTAGTTATAACCCACCACCAGAGTACTTGCCGACCGAAGAGGAAAAGGAAACATGGAAGAACCAAGATCCCGAGGAGAGAGAAAAGGAGTACTTGCCCGCCAAGTTCGACTCGCTGCGCAAGGTCCCTGGTTATGGCGAGTTCGTCAAGGAACGCTTCGATCGCTGCCTGGACCTCTACCTCGCCCCACGAATCAGGAAGAACAGGCTCAACATCGACCCCAACTCTCTTCTACCCAAGCTTCCTAGACCAGAAGATCTCAAGCCTTTCCCTACACTCAACCAAACTATCTTCCGCGGCCATGATGGCAGAGTTCGTTCTGTTTCGTTCAGCCCTGACGGTGAATTCGTGGCTTCTGGTGGCGATGACGGCACAGTCCGTGTCTGGGCTCTGAACGGTCACCAAGAATGGATGGCCAAGCTCAGCAGTGAGGAGCCTGTCAACATGGTGCGATGGCGTCCCAACAAGGAAACCCTGATTCTGGCGGCTGCGGTTGGAGAGGACATGTTTTTCATGATCCCCTCTGTTGCCAGTGATGCTGTAGACAAGGCCAGTCGCGATGTTCTCGATGCTGGCTTCGGCTACGCGACAAATGGCGCACAACCGAGTGCAGTCAACGGCGTCAAGAAAGAGCCTCCTGCCAAGTGGTCGCGACCCGGTGCCAAGCTCGAGTCCGCTGGTGTTCTTCTCATGGCCACTGTTAGATCAGTCATCAAGGTCATCAGCTGGCACAGACGAGGCGAATTCATCTGCTCTGTTTCCCCAACCGGGCAACGGAGCTCAGTCGCCATCCATACGCTTTCCAAGCACCTTAGTCAGATCCCCTTCCGAAAGCTCCCTGGTCTTGCCCAAACAGCTCAATTCCATCCTTCGAGGCCACTGTTCTTTGTTGCCACTCAACGCATGATTAGATGCTACGATCTCCAACGCCAGGAACTTGTCAAGGTTGTTCAGCCGGGTTCCAAATGGATCTCCTCATTTGATGTGCACCCTGGTGGTGATAATCTCATTGTCGGCTCCTATGACCGAAGACTACTGTGGCATGATCTTGATCTATCGGCTCGCCCTTATAAGACGATGAGGTTTCACCCTGAGGCCATCCGCGCTGTCAAATACCATCGCAGCCTTCCCCTGTTCGCCGATGCCAGCGATGATGGAACATTGCAGATCTTCCATGGCAAGGTTGTCAGTGATCTTATGGAGAACGCTACTATTGTGCCCGTCAAGATGCTCAGAGGCCATAAAGTAACCAACAAGCTGGGTGTTCTGGATGTGGACTGGCACCCCAAACACCCGTGGTGTCTCAGCGCCGGTGCAGATGGAACCTGCAGGCTCTGGTCATGATCAAATCACGGTGAATGGATATTGAAGGTATTTGTTTAGTTTTGGTCGCGGTGGACTTTCTTCCAGCGATGGCGTTAGGACAAGAGAAAAATATGCCATGCCACATCAGCTCTCCAACAATCTTGCTGGTTCTAGTGTTTTCTAGACTTCTTGTTAGGCATCGACACATATTGGAATTGACTGAAGCAATTTGCATGCCCATATCTACTACCTCCTATCAATAATGAGAATCGGAGAATCACTGCTCCCGATGTACTTTGGATATTAAGAAAAGTCACAACGCATTTGATGACACGTCTGACAGTAGCAATAGATTTCAAGCATAACAACACGGGACGTTCAAACATGATTAATAAAGTAGGCTCCGTAAAACATGACTACCTGCTGCAAGCAAACGACCCTGAACCATCATGAACCACAGCCTTATTGTGGTTGGACTGTCATCAGCTTTAATCATTTCTTCTCGCCTTTCCACTAGTGGCGAACTGTCACAACCGCCCCATGCTAAAAGCACCCAAGTTTCTGGCCACATGAATATGAACCTCACATGTCTGGGCTCCTGTTTCACCTATTACAGCTCCTCACGAGCTTTGGCCTCAGCATCCGCTTTAGCCTCAGCAGCCTTCTCCTTTGCCGCTTGACCGCCAAGCTGGAACTGGTTGGCGACCCAGTTGTAGGTATCACGAGCAGTCTCTCCGAGCTTAGCGAAGAGAGTTCCACTCGGGGAGCTAGTGCCATACTTGAAGTAAGTGGATTGCTTTCGTGCTTCGGCCTTCAGGTCCTCAAGTTTGGATCCCTGAGGAACGGGCACACCATAGCTGTCGAGGTAGGCCTTGAGGTCACTCTCGGTCCACCCATCAAAGGCAGACTGTTTGGCGGAGTCGGTGGCAGCAGCAAGGTAGCTGGTTGCAGAAGCCCAGTTTGATCCGCCAGCCGAAGAGGCTGAAGAGTAAGCGGACTGGGCAGCGTCGTAGAGCTCATCGCGAGTAGCATCCTTCTTCTCGACAACCTGCTTGGCAGCGGCATCTCCGTTGCGCTGAAGGTACTTCTTCAAGTTATCGTAGCTGAAATCATCGAAGGTCCATGCGTTTCCACCATGGTAGGCAACGTGCGCGTTCTTGCGGACGAGGGCCTCGAGCTCATTCTTCTTGGAGCCCTGGGGAACAGGAACGCCACGAGCGTCGAGGTACGACTTGAGACGGCTGTCAGACCAGGTTCCTACAGCCTGGTTGAAAGCATCCTGAGCGGCCAGTGAAGCACTGTCGGTAGCCTTGGCGTACTGGTTCTGGGCGTTGGAGGTAGCAGCACCGAAAGCAGATCCAGCGTTACCGAGGATCTCAGCTCTGTGCTTCCGGACAAGGGCACGGAGTTCGTTGGTTTTGGTACCCTGGGGAACAGCAATGCCATTCTTATCGCAGAATTCCTTCAGCTGAGACTCGCTCCAAGCATCAATAACCATGTCAGTCAGAGTGGCGTATGCAGCTTGAGCACTGGCTGTGGCACTGGCGGCCTGATCCTGAGCCTTGAGGTAGGCAAGACGGGAGTTGCGTCGAACGGAGGCAATGAGCTTATCGCGGGTCATAGGCTGAGGGGCGGGGAATCCATGGGTATCAAGCCATTCTTTGAGATCAGACTCAGACCACGTCTCGTAGAGCCAGTTACCAGGGTAAGAAGAAGCCTCATTGACCTTCTTGGCAACAGTCTCGTAGTTGGAACGGGCCTTCTGAAGAAGAGTGTCACGGTGTCGAGGTTGGGGAACTATAAATATCGTTTGGTTAGGTCTCTACCCAACAACAGCGGGGAAACAACAGAGAGTAAACTTACCAGGGACTCCATGCTTATCAGCAAAAGCCTTCAACTGACTCTCAGTCCAGGTGTCAAGGATCCAGTCCTTGACGTTGAGCCAGGCAGACTGTGCGTTACTCTCAGTCTCGTACCAGTTGGCCTTGACTTGGGACACAAGGCTGTCCTTGGAAGCAGCGGCGTCGTTCTTGGTCTCCTTGCCCTTTGCTTGCAAGTAAGAGGACAACTGGTTGGTGTCCCAGTTGCTGTAGGGTGCAACAACATAGTAATCCCAGTTCTTCTCGATCAAAGATTCGAGATCCTTGCGGTCTGCGGGGGTTGGGTAGGGAACATCGTGATCTGAGAGCCAGCGCTCCAGCTCAGTCTCGTGCCACTTGTTGTATACTGCTTGACCGTTAGTTCGCGTATCGGTCGGTAGAAATAGCGAAAGCAAGCTTACCGGGCTTTGAGCCAGGGAACCATGTGCTGGCAGCGACACCGTTGACGGCCACCGCGGCCAAGACGGCGTTCAAGAATCTCATTCTGATCGCAGTCTGTGCTGTAGACCGATAGATTTATGTTGCAAGTCTTGTGCCTTGACGACTATGCCAAGTGGCAGAGAAGTGGGGAGTTAGGTAGGTGACTGCTAAGGTAGGTAGAGGGGTATCACGATAGGAATCTCCTCGAGGTATGCTGTCGAACTTGAGTATGGAAAGTTGAAAGGGGAATGAAAACAGATATGCAACTCGAGAAAGATGGAGGTGGGAAAAGATGAAAGAAAGAAATCTATCACGTCACTGTGCCGTTGTTATGGGTTAGGTAGTTGGAATTTGGCAGTTTGCACTGAGTAACAGGTACAGAATACTTAGGCAAGAGCTCAACAAAGCTCGGAATATGAGAGGAAGGCGCACCATAAAGTTCCACAAGGGCCGGTATCACGGTACATGGGCTTGATCACTCATCAGCCAGCCAGCCTACAAAGGGGCAACAGCGTCACCACCAGCATCATCATTGTCCGTCGCGATGTGATTTTGAGCAAACGAGCATTGGATAAGTGCCCTCCCAGGCGCCACCATGACGTATTTGCATGACGGGCCCCGCACAAGCTCCAGGCTCGAACGGGTAAGGTTGGTCCATTTTCGCTGGGCTGCCAAAGAGCATTGATTGTTCTAGCTGGCCTGAACTGTCCTTTTAATGCGGGAAGCACATGCTTGCAAGCTTTTTTGATGTTTAATCGAACTGAACCGCACGCACGGCTCGAGGTCGATCTCGATTCATGAATGGAACAAAAGCTCCGGTGCTTCAACAAGCTTGCTTTCCAACACCACCCAAACATTTCACGTCGCACAGATCGTAGATGGGCCAGCCAGCTCCCTCAGCGAGGTACGGTACAGTACCTAAGCTCTACATAAGGTGCTGAGCACTCATTTACGAAGCTCTAGTGCCAATTATCCGACTTCGAGACATTATCAACAGAAGCATCACACACCAAACACAACCTGTCATACTCAATGCATCCTGGATTCAAAAAGTTGAGCCTATTTTGGCCCTTCAAAGTTCGATGCCTCCGAAAAGGGCGGGCATACGCCGAGATAGTGTTACATTGATCTATGAATGCCTTCATCGCCTCTGAGCCCCGATGCCCCGGCTCGTGTGACCTGTAAACCAGCCCGCAATATCTACCATCATCACAATTAAGCGTAGAAGTTGACTGTCTGTTCAGCTTGGTTAGCAAGAGCATTCCGCAACACGAGTCAAAGGCTTCATCACTCACATCCTTCTTCTTGGCCTGCACCTCCGCAATAGCATCAACGTAATGTTCGTGGCCAATTTTATTCTTGCCTGATCGCAAAGCAATCATACCAGCCTCCACGCATACAGCCTTCAGCATGGCACCTCCAAACTCATCCGTGCTTCGAGCCAACTCGCCCCAATTGACACCAGGATCGACCTTCATCTTGCGAGAATGGATCTTCAAGATTTGGGCACGAGCCTCCTCGTTGGGCAAGGGGAATTCAATCTTGCGATCGAGTCGACCAGAGCGGAGCAGAGCAGGGTCAAGAACATCGACTCGGTTTGTGGCGGCCAAGACCTTGATTCGGTCATCCGAGGCGAATCCGTCAAGCTGGTTCAGGAGTTCCAGCATGGTTCGCTGCACCTCACGATCGCCACTCTTCTCGCTGTCAAATCGCTTGGTACCAACCGCATCCAACTCATCGATGAAGATAATCGCGGGAGCCTTCTCTTTGGCTAGTGCAAAGCAGTCGCGGACAAGCTTAGCACCATCACCAATAAACATCTGGACCAATTGAGGACCTGCCAGCTTCAAGAATGTAGCATCCGTCTGCGCCGCACATGCTCGTGCTAGTAGAGTCTTGCCTGTACCCGGAGGACCATACATCAGTGCACCTACACAGTCAGCATATACAATCACCATTTACGACTTCTCCTCGAGCCAAGCTTACCTTTGGGGGCTTTGATGCCAATCTTCTTGAATCGCTCGGCCTCCTTCATGGGCCATACAATCGCCTCCACCAACTCTTCAATTTGCTTGTCCAGTCCACCAACATCAGTGTACTGTTCTGTGGGTTTCTCATCCACCTCCATGGCCTTGACACGGCTGTCGTACTCGGCAGGAAGTGTGTCGAGAATAAGGTATGAATCCTTGTTGACTCCAATGAGGTCGCCAGGCTTTAGCTTGTCGGCGTCGACGAGGCCGATCAAAGGGAGGAAGATCGTTTGGCGCGTAGACGTCTTGATGACGGCCGACTTTCCAACTCGAGTTGCATCCAGGTCAATATTGGCACCCTCCTCTGATGATTCGGCCGTAGGGTCGAGATCAAGCAGCTCAACAACGTTACCGACGAGGTAAGGGAGTTGTCTACCAACAAAGTTAGCCATGACGCCGACAATACCCTTGTCAGACAGAAACTAACCTGTTGTTTGCAATTTTGTCCTGGTTCTCTTTAATTTTCTCGCCCATGGCGGCCTTCTCATGTGATAACCGTGACAGTTCGCTCTTCATAATGCGAGAGTCATTCTCGAGCAAACGTTTACGGGTTTGGATGTCTTGTGTGCTCAGCCCAAGAATCTCTTCGTCGAGGATGTCCTCTTCCTCTTCTTCTGCGTCTTTCATATCGTCGTCGCCATCATCGGGCTTCTTCTGGTTCTTGTCATCGCCATCTCTCTTCTTATCCTCCTTGTCTCGGCGGTCGAGATCATCGAGCTCCTCGAGAGTCGACATGGTGGGAAGTGACGTTGATTAAATCTGGTGGGGTGGTGAGAGTATGGCGATAAAAATCGGATCGAGGGCGCTGGGTATGTATATGCACTTGTTGTGTTGAAGGGTTGCTGTGGGTTGAAAAGTCGAAACCTATCGATGCTCCAACGACACCAACAATGAAGCTGTGAGGTAGGTGGGTGGGTAGGCAGTCAGGTCGCGCGTAATCAGCCTGGTCCAGTAGGAGCCAGCCAGCATTGTTCGGTGGCCTTGCAGTGCCGGGATCGGTGGTGGGTTGATCCGGTGCACGGGCCCAAATTGTCAAACTCTCGCAATTGAGATCTAGCGGCTCGGCTGTGAGTGCTCGTGGAATTTTTGATCTGGCTACAGAGCCAGGAACAGAATTTCATGTATGTACTGCATTGAGCCTTGACTGACAGAATTTTTGGCATTTATTCTGATTCACTATAGCTAGGAATCATGGCATCCCGAATATCGCGGGCTGCGTCGCCCTGCCTGCGTCAATTGCGCCGAGAATCCCACCTTTCCTACAGGCCATGGGCCACGGCTCTTCGTAGCATTTCGACGTCGCCAACCTACTATGCTGCTGTATCCGAAAGCCGGAGCCCAATCAATCACGTTCCCATCACAAAACCTCCAAGTGCTCGACCTGTTGAGACGAGAAAGAGTCAGTTGATTCGAACATACGCATCACTACTTCGAACGACTCCCTTGATCTTATTCTTCCAGCATAGCAACCTTACAGCCGTGGAGTGGGCTGCAGTGCGACGAGAGCTGAAGAAGGCTCTTTCTGCAGTTCCTAAGCCCAATGTTATTCCTGGTACCGAGCCTGTCGATATCACCCCGTTAGTTCAATTGCAGGTGGTACGAACGAATATGCTGCGCGTAGCACTCAAACTTGTTGAATTCTACGACCCTGAGGCCGCCGCTGCATCGGAAAAGACAACGCGAACGACACGGGGTCCTGTTGTTCATGATCTGTCCGCAGCTGCCTACGATGCTATCAAGAATGCTGAGGTCCCTGAGGATTCGAGTTACGCTCAGATCGAGCCAGTCATGGTTGGTCCTGTGGCTGCCTTAGTTCTCCCCGCTGTATCTCCGGCTCATCTTGCTGCGGCTTTGAGCGTTCTGGCACCCGTTCCGGGCACATTTCCTGCTCCGTCAAGGAAGAAGAACCCTGGTTACCACGACCCTATCTGTCAAAGCGGCCTTGCTAAGCTGCTTCTTGTCGGTGGTCGTGTTGAAGGCAAGATCTTTGATCAATCTGGTATCAACTGGGTGGGTGGTATCGAGGGTGGTCTGGAAGGCTTGCGAGGCCAATTGGTGGCCATGCTGCAAGGCGCAGGCTTGGGTATCACCAGTACTCTGGAAGGCGGAAGCCGAAGCCTGTGGCTGGCTTTGGAGGGCCGAAAAGGCCAACTGGAGGACGAGGCTAATGGCAACAAAACGGATGGAGAATGAAAAGAGAACCTAGAATTGTTGAGATAAGATGTACAAATAAGGAGCCTAGCAAAGGCCATGTATGTGTATGTGTAGATGTACGAACAGCATTTTGGATCTTGGCAACGTTTAAATTAGTTGACCTAGTTATTGTCTACGATGTTTAGATCGGTAAACCTTGGAGAACACTCAATGGCCTTGTTCCAAGCATGCTGTCGAGGTTGGTTGACCTGATAGAACCTGTAGGTGTGGCTGAAATGTGTGGCTGAAAGCTATTCTGCAGGTATGGTACTCTATGCGAATTGAAGCTAGAGCAACCTTGACCTACTATCACCGCCCCGCCTCCAGTCAATGTGCTTTGTCGCGATTCACATCACAACTGTTCATCGAACCCCCTATTCCCTCTTCTCTTGAGCGTCGTAATTGAATCGATCAAGACCAGTCGAGAGATATAGCCGCTCGAGCACGTTCTCTTCCCGATCCATCAGCATCAATCAGATTTAGCCGTCGCATTGTCGATTCGGATCAGCAACGCAATCCAACCCATTTACAGAGTACGGGGCATGAAATCCCCCCTGCCACTCTAGTCAATCGCATTTCCATCTTTACTAGCTATGGACTTCGCTCCTTATCAATCCTCTCCGCCGGAGCATTCACGCGTAGCTTCTCCCGAGTATACCTCACCGCGGGCATCCTACGATGCCAGACGATCGTTTTCTCCCGTCGCTTCTCCTCCGCCGCTTCAACACCCACAACCCCAACGAGGATGGAGCGGTTTTGATGGCCAGTCTGCCGGTTGGGCAGCTATCAGTCCCGACAACCGCGCCTTCGGAGCATCCAGCACAATGCCTGGCGCCTATCCTGCTGCCGAAGTCAGCGAGTTCGATACAAGTTTAGGAATGCGCCTTGATTATGAAGCATGTCTAGCATATGTCGCGTTTCCACCTCTGGGCGCGATCGTACTTCTCATCTTGGAGCGAAACAGTGACTACGTGAGGTATGAGTAGCTCTTTTCTAGCCCTCCTAGAACTGGTCATATGTGCTCCCATTTTCAGACTGCTAATACTTTTCTCAGATTCCATGCTTGGCAGTCTGCATTGCTTTTCACGGCAATCATGGTCTTCCATCTCATATTCTCATGGTCATCATTCCTGAGCTGGCTATTCTTCCTTTGCGATATTGGCTTGATCGCTGTTCTTACATTACGGGCTTATAAAGATGCCGAAATACTCGACAGGTACGCGGCCTTCCCCCAATTCATCCCCGTTCCGTTACTGATTGACTTCTTAGATTCGAGGTACCATTCTTCGGTGCCCTGGCTAGTCGGTTTCTTGATGATGAGTAATGAACGATGGAGTACGATGCTTATGCGGTACTGTTTTTTTGAGCTTCACACCTTGTGTCTTTTCTTCATAATACCCCTTTACAGTTAATGGACTTGCGGCGCGATGGTACAGTTTTAGAAGTCAACATTGTGTCTCGTCATATTCATAGATATGCCCGCCTTCAATTGAATGATTTGAAAGATCCTACAATGCCCAAGGCCTTCACCACTGGCACTTTCGCCCAAGACTGCAGCACATGCGCCATCGCCGCGAGGATCATATGTCGCAACACCCCGAATCGCCTCTCATCATGCTTGTGTGCCACTCTAAGAACTGCAGTTCATTTTCAGACATAAGGAGACAAAAATGCGCTGCCATATCATGTCTTAACAAAATCTATATTGACCATATAGCACTAGCCTTGACCATTCCACAGAAATCATATCTGTGTATCAATCCCAAGGCTCCTAAGGAAACCATGCCCGCATCCCGGGCCCTCACTTTTTTTTCTTCCTTCTTTCCTACATCCTGCTAAGAACGGGGTTCACTGTACCTTTCAGTGTCGGCTTCTCCGCAAAGACAATCTCTCCAATGCCTGTTTCCGGTGAACTGCCTACTTCTAGCCACTTGGCTAGGAGGTCGTTGCTCTCTTTTGGTTTCACCAAATTATCTCGAGTTCCGACTGTGATGTGAGCGACACGGTTCACACATTGCCATTGATCATCTTGGTCTGCAAGGCGAACCACGATGGCCATGAGCCGATCATCAAACACAACCTAATCAAAATCAGATACTGTAGCTCATATGTTTGTGGAGAGTAACTCACTCTTTCAAGCATGACGTCGCATTCGCCGACCTTGCCTTCAGGGTTGCCAGCGGCCTCTGCCTCCTTCTGCAGTGCAGTGTACCTCTGCCAAAGCTCAGGGTGCTTCTGTCCGGAAGCCCTGTGCAGTAAGGTAACATGAAACTTTGGCTGTACGCGTCGTGACTTTTTGAGATGTGTGTAAAACCGGGAAGTTGAAGATGAGGCAGATTTGAAAGCTTGATCGAGAGCGTTGTTGACCTCCTGAGCAGGGACACCAACAGACATATATTCCAGTTTTCTCGGCTTTGGTGCCTTAGGCTGTTGTTGTTGCTGCTGCTGGTTGTTCTTCTTGCCCCGGTCAGGTATATCGTGTCTGAAATCTGGTTTATATCCAAGGGCAAATTCAATTGCAGCATCAAGTGCCTCGGCAGACGGGACTTCCTTGATAAGATTAGGGAAGACCTTGTACAACTGTGTCACAAGGGTTTCGAGGTTCTGTCGGCTGCTAGCTGTAGGGTCAAGATCGATAACATAGTCAAAGCCATCGTCAGGTCGAGCGTGTGGGTTGCAAGCTTCGAATCGGTTGATAAAGCCCTCCATCACTCCAATAAACTTCTCTCTGTCACTCTCTGCATGGATAGTCTGATGGTTATCTCCACGCGCGATGATTCTTTCCTGGGTAACTCGTCGAATTTCATCGATCGACTCTTCATCGTGTTTGAAGTTCAGGCAAACAAGCTTAGCTGTGGCGTGCTGGAACTTAACATCTGTGATGATTTGCCTGCGTTCATGTCTCTGTGCGTTGTTCCGGTCTGCGATAACAGCGGGATGATCCTCGAGTTCGGCCAATACCATCTTTGTGAATCGAGGAGGGCGTCCTTTACCAGAGATATTGTCGTTCTGAATATGACCCCAGCCAAATAAGTGTGAAAGTGCCTTGGCGAGGGTTGTCTTGCCACAGCCAATGGTGGCAATAGGGCACAAGACGACATCGCGGGTGACCTCTGTCATGATCAGAGGGTCCAGCTCTCCCATATTAGCTGCCTCCGCTCCATTGAGGTTCTTGAAATTCAAGAAGCTGTCTCTGAGAGCGATGATCCCGTGGTTGTTGTTGTACTCCTTTGCCAGCTTCGGGTCTGCGGCAAGTCGTCTTCGAGCGTACAACAGATACTCCTCAGTGATTTTGGTGTGTTTCTTGAACTTTGGTTGTTTTCCAGCAATCAAGGCTTTGGTGCATTCTCGCCACTGTCGGTACATCAGGTATGGTTCCTCAAACTTGAACTTGAAGAACCAGTCATGGTATGGGTGCGAAGAAGGATCATGAGACATCTTGCAACGAATAACGAATCCCTCAACGTCTCGGCCGTCGTGGGCACCAGTTTCAGCTACCTCTTCGAGGAAAGACTTGACCTGGTGGATGTCATCCATTGTAATAAGGCCGGTCTTTTTAAATGCCCATTCGTCGGCAAACTCTTGAACGAAACGACTAGGGTAGGTGGCGAACTCGGGCAGGTTGAGATTCATGCCATGAAGGTATAAGCCAGCCTTATCAGGGGTGTATGCCAAGATGTGCTCCTCGAACTCATCATCACAGAGCTCAGCTACGGCTGTGACATTCCTCTTGCGCAGTTCTCGTGCAAGATCTGCCTTCGTCTTGCCAACGGCGGCCAGCTGTTGTTCTAGGCGCTTCTCTCCAGCGCTGGCATGGCTGACCTGGATGTCATCCCGGTCACCGGTTGAGTGCTTGCTGCACACGATCAATGTGTCATCTTCCAGTCCGGCAATGAATATGATACAACCGTTCTCCTTGAGCGTCAATTCATAAGGGCCTTGGGTTCGCGCGAATATGTTGTTCCACTTGGTCTCATGAACCTCGTCTACATTGAAGAATTTGTCGTAGCCTCTCACGGCAATTTCTGGCTCGTTTCTTCGTGTCTTGGTAGTGAAAAGACCACGGGCATAGGTTGGTAAGTCACGTCGCTTGTAGTCCCAGTCCTGCAAGCGCCATGAGTCGACTTGGATGCCATCGGATGATCCTTTGACGTCAAATGTCGTCTTCTTGATTGAGAATCCGCCACGTTTCTTGTCCTTTCGGGCACTGTCCAAAGCACGCACCACGCTCGCCACGGCTTGGACGTCCTGGGGTATATATGGGGCAGACATTCTGTTGAGGCCCGTTGAAGAAGCTCGAAGATTCCGGTGACTTGTGGTCAATCTACTGAGCGGAGTGAGAAGAGAACGACGAGAGCAACGGTAAGTGAACATGAGGTTGATTCTCAGGCAAGTTGATAGACCTTCCTCACTCGAGGGGCAATATGGTTGAACAATCCTCACCAACTTATTCCGTTAAACCACAAGGGAAATTCTCCAGGGCCTTGGTCGTCTGCAAGATAGGGAAACTCACCTTTTGTCGACTTTCAAGCGCAGAAGGGAGGGAAGTAGTAGGCGCGAGGAGACCAAGGATGATTAACTCGTTGCTTATGGTCCGGCCAAACTGGACTGTAGTATGTCCGCGAATAGAGGTTGGCCAGAAAGATTTGAATATTCGCACTCGCGGGCTTCTTATATGGCCTGGGCTGCTGATGGCAATTCCGTGTAGGCTGCTCAAATGGGTTTTGGTGGCTGTGGTACAGTAGATGCGGGCTGGGAACAGGTCGAAAACTGCCTTGGCGCACCGCCTCAAAACGAACGATCTAAGACTCTAAGTGAGTCAGGCCGCGATTGGGAAAGAAAGTTCACACGGAGAGGAAGAGAATGTGCCTAAATTCCTTGTCTTGTGTCCAGGTTCAAAAGTACTAAGGTACCCAGGTAGGCGATGGAAGCTTTATTGAGTCATCTTTTTTATCAGGCAAGTGGAGGGGCAATGGACCAGGGATCTTACCCTGGAGAAGGATGATTATGATGGATGCTGCCTACTAAAATTTACTAATTTAGGTACCTACCTAGGCATGATGTGTCACGCCGGCAATGAATGAACATCAGATATACTGCAAATATTGATATAGGTATCTACTTATGTATGTAAGCTTCAAGAATTTAATTTTTATCCATTTCTTGGAGTACATAATAGAAGACTCCCCAAATACTAACACCCGAGGGGTAACAGAACCATGACATCTTGAAATCCATTGTTGCACTGCAGAACCCAAGATTTGGTATTTCACCTAAAGGTTTATAATAAAATTATCATAAAGTATCTAGTAGGTATTTAGAGAGAGGCAAATATCTAAAAGCTACAATTATGTACATGTATTCCGGGTTTAGGTACTCTACCCACCCTGCCTGTAGATTTTATCAGTCGTCATGATGGTGGGCGCTTGGTCCCACCTACAAGCTACCCCGCCAAAAATCTTGTGCGGCAAACTTGCAAAACTTCCTTCACTTGAACGTCGTCAATGCGAGTAACTCAGTATTTATTAACTGGGCGCTTCCTTATCAACTAAAAGACCATATCGAGCTCATTCTCGTCGCTCGAGTAACCCCGAAACCACCCATCATGGCAACCTCAAATCCATTCCTCCTCGCAGCCGACAACAGCCCCACGTTGCTGCCGCTCCTCCGAGAGAAGCCAGCTCTAGCATCGTCGCAAGATGAGCATGGCTATTCGCTTGTCCATGCCGCCGCCAGCTACAATCATCTCGCCCTCCTACGAACACTTATTCGCGAGTTTAACGTTGATGTTGACCTGAAAGATGAGGATAACGAGACCGCATTGTTTGTTGTCGAAACCCAAGATGCTGCTCAAGTCCTGGTGGAAGAGCTCGGCGCAAACATCAACCACCGAGGATCAGAAGGATTGACAGCAAGAGAGAAAATCGAGGCCGAAGGTGAATTCCCTGCTGTTGCAGAGTACCTGTTGAAGATTGAAGCGAAGGAGGCCGATGATCCTGCCTCAACCGCAGCGGCCGTGATGCCTGAAGTCATTCCTCCGCCACCAGAGGGCATGAAAGTTACAGTTGGAACGATGGACGAGACCACAGACATTCCCGAAGAGATTGACACGGAGTTTCGAAGAAGAATCGAGGAACTGGCCCAGCGCGACGATTTCAACACCCCACAAGGTCAAGCCGAGCTGCGAAAATTGGTAGAGGATGCTGTCCTTGGCGAAGATGGTGTCGTTGGTGACGAACGAAACGTGCGCTCAAAGCAAGAATAAGCGCTCAATCCGATGATTTCGTCTCCCACATGAGATATTTCCCAGCTGCGGTGGGTGGCCTCAGGATCGTGAGATCACCGCCGGTGCCTGATATACTCTTCGAGAAGCACGTAGCACTGAGAGAAAACCATGTCCCTGAAGGACAAGCGTCTAGGACATCCATGAGCAAACCACGAAGCCACTGTGCCGACATGAAACCTTCCCAACTCAACCTGCACACCTGGGATTCTTTAACCGCATCACCTGGCACGGAATATCGTGAAAGATAGGGGTCGATGCTATCCTGCGGCTCTACACGCGAGCTGCTCAGACGAATGAGTGAGAGCCACTCGTAACTTTCTGTGGCAAAGTATTCGAGAGCCTCGCGGTCATTTTCAGCCAGAACCTCTGGTTCAACATCAAGACTCGGCTGAAGAACAGCAACATTTTGTGTCAGGTTGGGGGATGAGGTGAAGGCTGTAGGAGAGAACCTTTGCAGGGGATCGGGGCTGGGAGCTTGGAAGTATTAGCATCAGGTTAACATAAAGGCTGAGAGTGCCTAATTGTCCTTACTTTGGGTTGTGTTATTGCAAAAAAGCCATGTCATGGGCTCAGTGAAAACAGTTTTGCAGGCATAGATCAACCTGTCATAGCCTTTATGACCTCTCAACATGGAGGGGTCTCTGAGATTGTATGTTATCACTGGGTGTTATGGTTAGTGAGTGTTATTGGGACTGGTCATCTGGTCACTCACCCCATCGAGGTTTTGATCCTCTCCCACCCTTCGATCCATATGTTTTTCCAACAAGTCCTGCGCGTTCGTACATCTCTTTGTCTACGAACATCGTCAAAACACCTAATTAGGGTCAGTATCCGGCTCTCAGGTTCTTTGAACACCATTCCATTCGCACCTTCATGCAAGGTAAATAATGTGCCAGCGGTTGCCAACCCCTTCGAGAGCATCATGATATCACCTATCAACAGGACCAAAGTTAGAGATACCCCATAACTGAGACAATTGGTTACCCTTTTTTATGTATTCGGTGAAGAAATCGCCTTGTAAAATATCACCGAGTGACATGACTACCCTTGAGTAGCGCGGTGACTTCTGAGCGTTGCTAAGCTGCTCACAAGCTGCAACATAGGCCTCTGAAGGAAGAATCAAATCGACCTGGCCTTTGTAAGCATTTAATCGATTTCTCTAGCATCCGGCTCTATTCAAACCTTGTGAATGAAATCCAGCGACATAACTGCGGTCCAAGGCTTACCCTTGCGAGGAGCTTGCTTGGTGTCGACATGACCCATAGTGCCGTATGTCACAAAGCATTTTGGTGACTGATAAATCGATGCAGTAGTTGAGAACATGATTGCGGGCCAGAAACCAAATGAGAGAACTTCAGATGTGCAATGTTGTTGGTGTAAGTCGCAAGCGTTTTGGGTAACAAAATGGTACGGGTTGGATTTTAGCCGGGTGTTTTTCGGTGAATTTTTCCTCACAAGATCAGTAATGAAAGAGGATCTCTCGACTTGGCTGCACCATGAACTCTGCAAATTCCGAGTTTATCAGGAACTTCGTTGTTCACATCACAGAGCGCACTCAAGATACGTATGTTTGTGGAAGAATAACAGAAAGTGATTTTCTCATCCAGGAAGTCAAACCCAACACCATCAGCGAGCCCCTCCTTCATGTCAGGAATTTCCATATCTTGAACTGGGCTTTTTCTCGCACCACAAGACTCACTAGGGCTCGATGGATTTCCTCATCAAGTTTGCGCAGGCGCATGAGACGTTCCGGGTTCCTGAAATCGAGGCTTTGGCTCTGGTTGAAGGCCTGGATATGAAAATAGTCGACTATAGCCAAGATGTCCGTTCTCCCATGAATGGTACCTATTAATCCAGAAACTTACTGTGAATAGTCCCCATTCTGTATCGTGCAACTGCCTTCAGTGGAAGATGCTAAGCGCCTGGCCAAAAGATCCATTCTGATTCAATCAATTCACGAGCTCTGGGGTAAAGGAAGTACCCTGGACGAGCTTCACGAATCAGTCAAGACAAACACATCTCACCTCTGGAATAGTCATGCTGGGAAATCATTCAAGTTCGATGTTGACGCCTACCAAGGAACTCGCTCAGCGGAAAAGCGCATCGAACTTATCAATTCGTTCCGATTCCTGGGCTGGAAGGGGCCCGTCAAGATGTCCAACCCTGATAACCTGTTTACTATTTTCGAGTTGTGGCCCTACAACAGCGTTCCATTGAATATTCCAGATCCTACCATGATGTATCTTGCCCGACATATAGGGAACTCATCGCGGGAGATCTTGGTTCGGTTCGACTTGAAGAAGAGGGGATACATATCGACGACAAGTATGGACTCTGAGCTCGCCCTCGTCACTGCCAACATTGCACTCGCTGCTCCCGGTAAGCTGTTCTACGACCCTTTCGTTGGAACTGGTTCGTTTCCTATCGCCTGTGCCCACTTTGGGGCTCTCGCCTTCGGAAGCGATATTGATGGTCGAAGCATCCGCGGCGAAGGCGGCAAGAAGAGTCTGAAGGGCAATTTCGACCAGTATGGCATTGGATCTTGCTTAGGAGATGTGTTCGCAGCCGACTTGACCAATACACCCATCAGGAGACATCTCCGAACATGGGACGGAATTGTTTGCGATCCGCCGTACGGCGTGCGAGAAGGCCTCCGAGTTCTTGGTCTCCGGGACCCTGAAAAGACGCCCTGGCTAATAGAACAAGGGAAGCAACATGGAATGTCCGTGATATTCGAGCCATTCGAGTTGACGATTAGACTGACTGGTATAGGAAAGCAAACTACGTCCCACCTAAGAAGCCCTATGGCTTTCTGGAGATGCTCGACGACATTCTGGCTTTTGCAACTAATACCCTGGTAGACGAAGGGCGACTATCGTTCTGGATGCCAACTGCCAATGACGAAGACCAAGAAATTTCTGTGCCTACTCATCCTTGCATGGAAGTCGTGGCTGTCTGTACCCAGCCATTCAACAAGTGTTCGTTGTCCTTGGAGCTGTCTGTCCACCCTTTGCATACTGACATTCAACAGGGTCAAGAAGACTCATCACCTACCGTCGACTCCCCGACTCACAGGTCTCGCAAGAGGCCCTCGAAGCTTATGCAAATCGACAAAAGCTCACATCAAACGGGACATCGGCAGACGAACTCAACCCGTTCAGACGTGGATATTTCAAAAAGTTCGAGGCCGACGAATAAAACTTCAGTTACAGGCAAGACTTCGCTTTGCTCCCATCAAAGACTTCCTATGCTCCGCATTCATATGTGATAAACTGCCCAGAAAACCCAAATCCTGAATACCCACAAAAGCAACACACGTAGGCGCGTCAAGATGTCATGATAACAGGCCTTAAGCCTTCCCATATCCCCATCTATATATTGTTATAACAGTGCTGAATATTCTCAACCCGACCCGGCAAGGAGACAAGGAGATAACTGGCGATGTCCTCGAAGCGACGCCGCGCTTCGATATTACTATGTTCTGAGATAGCCGGATGTTTAGCGGAACTCGGTCGCGGCAAAGCATCCTCGGTCAGGGACATGCTTCAGTTCCAGTTGTTGGAACCTGTGAACGATTAGTATGGGGCTTTGACATGTGATTGACATGGGCAACAAACTTTTCGCTTTTGGAGTGGAAATAGATGCCGCTCACTTCACCCTTGACCTGATTGAAACAGATGTAGTAGAAGCCCTCAAAGCTGGCGCCTGTTATGGTGCGAACTCGGTGGTCGGGAACCAAAAAGTGTTCTTTCCATCGCATGAAAATCGTTTCTCGCTGAGCAGCGTCGCGGATGGTGACAGGTCCTTTGCGAGCCTGTTTTTGGAAAGGACGGAAAGCTGTGAACTTGGCCCAGTGGCTCAAGTCGACCTTGCTATTTGCACCCCAGTTCTCGTGCTGGGTGTAGAAGCTGTACTTGGAACCAATGATTTCTCCCTCGAAATATGTTGTGAGAGTAGGATGATCCTCAGTCAGACCTTGAGTAATAGTCAGTGTCCGCTGTTCATCTTGATTATGCTTGTCACCAACCTTGAATGCGGAGATAGCCACAGAGAAAAGACTCCCGCATGTCGACATGCTTGATTTCGACTTGCACATCGTAGACCTGGCGCTCTGATTGCTGGGTACCGTGAAACTTGCTACCCGGACGTAGGTAGGAAGATGGAGCTGAAGGAATAGTCTTTGTTTGTCAGATTGTTGCATCATGCTAACTGAGCGATCGATGCTTTAACTCACCCGCATGCATGAATAGTCTGAGCCCATAGATGGGGACCAGAGATCATCTTGCGCATCAAAGTCAATCCTTTCCGACTCTCTATTCGGCGATTCTCTCCGCCTAGATGATTCGCGAGGGTTTGATTCGGGTTCAGAGGCTGGCTGGATGCTGCTGGAAGTCTCTCGGCTCAACTGGTTGCCGATCTCGGCTTCTCTTCCTTTTATTTCCGATTCAGGCCCTGTGGGCATAGGAGTTGTGACGGTGGTAGTGGCGGTTTGTGGACGAGGAGACGTGGTGGAAGATCTTGATGGTGGATCATCAGATGGGCGTCCATCGTACATGATGGCATCGTCACTTGGGCCTTCGGGCGCAGACGGCGCGTCGAGGGTAAGCGGCGAAGCGCCATCGACAGACAGAGTGGAGGTGGGCTGAACACCAGTGTCATGGACTTGATCATCGTCGCGCGACTGCCAGGTAGGGCGTGGCTGATGTTGGACGTCGTCGGGGCATGTCGAGAAACTGTATGATCGCGGCGAAGCGGCCTCGACCGGCGGATTTGATGATGGTGTTGGCATGGTTGTGACGTATGATGTGAGATGAAGCAATTAAACGGCGGGTATAATGACAAGAGGTAGACGCAAGTTAAAGTTGCAGATAAGAATAATCGAGGGTATCAAATCGACCGATAGACGATGCGAGTTGTGAGGATTTGACTGACGTCGAGCGTTGTTCGAGGCGGGCCAGAGGGGAGAACAAGTAAGTTAGTGCTAATCACCAAATAGGTGGCGATCTCTGGGACTAGAGCAAGGCGACGGGAGTTTGGTAGTAGAACAGGCGACTAAAAAGCCCTTTATGAAACAACAAGAGTGCCCATCACAAAAGCAGGGGAAGGTGAGGTAGGTATGTAGTATAAAAATACAAGATGTCTCAGGAGGATGGAAAAGGCAAGCAAGCAGGTTAAAGCATGCCAGATCGCATATGGGTCGATGGCGAGGAAAAGGGTCAAAGTCGGTGATGCTGGGGTTCCATGGCTTTTCCTTTTGGGCATGATTTGCTGCTATCCGGGGTTCTATAGCGGGTATGTGGGTACCTCGACAACACCCGGACGGGGAGTCTTCCAAGTCTTACAGCATCCATATTGAAGGCTTGTGCCGTGCAACTTGGATTAGTACAATTCTTGAAAGAATATGACGTCCTCTTCGATTTATGTCATTGAGGATAGAGACGTTTGAAGTCTCGATAAAAGGATCCGACTGACAATGGACCTTACTGGCTAAGTATCAAGGTGTGAGACTAATAAGTACCGGGACTCAGTCACGCAAGTCCAACAACAGTTGAAGCTCAAGAACATCAAGTATTTATAACTCACATGGCACTATCTCTATCTATCTTGGAACTTATTTTGGGAAGCTTTGCCTGCGTCCCCGGGTCATGTCACTTGAAAACACAGATCGAACTGTCCTCTCCACTACGATTCTTTTTCAGAGTCTTCGGCTGAGATGTTGAGGCTTGACCAGGGGTCCAGTTCCATTGTTAGCGGGCCAAGATGAACCTTAACAAGACCTTTATCACTCTCATAAGTGTACCTAGATAAGCAGTGAACTTTGCCCCCCCTCTCAATTGACTTTTCAGTGATAATACGGACTCTCCCTTTTCACGGGATCTCGGTGACATTCTGTTCGAAAGCTCGAGTCAACATGGCTGCCGCCGAAATCAGAATCAGAATCAGATGCTTCTTCATGCAAATGGATCGGTAGTCAGTCAGGTAGTTAGAAATTGGGCTGCTTCCGTACCGTCCCCAGAAGCGCCATCGGGCAGCCCCAGCAGCACCCCACCAAGTTCCCGCTTGCATTTCGTATGGGGTGATGGGCCCCTAACGAGACATGATGAGCACGCCAACTCCGAAGCCGTTTCATTATGCTGGCATGATCTGGAATCACACAATATTATATAGTTAATTTCCATGTCAATATCGGATTGTCATTCCCTCGCGGGTCTATCCGCCGCCGTTTTCTTGGCCATTAACAACCTACAGTCAATGTCGGAGCCTCCACCACGTGCAGCACCTCTTCCGCATCCTTTCTGCTCTGTCTTTATTTGCGATGCGGTCAGAAGAATGATTTTCAACTGCATGCAGTCAGGTTGTCTTGTCTTGACCGCTCACTTCATCTTACATATGAGCCCAGTCTGGGCCCAAACGTACATGTGTTACTAAACTTTTATTGGGATTGCCTATCCATATTACAGGTTGAAAATGTAGAGCACGTAGCATGATCCGACCCTGAGTTGTCAAGTACGATTGGCAGTTAACCAACGACTCCATCCATCGTCGTACCATATCTTGTTCCAGGCATTATCCCAAGATTTCGCGCGTGTGCTACTTCTATGCTCTCCCTAGTTTCGTGATTGAAGGGATAGGTAGTCTGTAAGTAGTAACACTTGAGATGGTTGACTTTAGTCCGCGAAAGGTACCAACCAATAGGTGCGGCGGCTTTTTAGTGAATATTGTCTTCCTTGATTCGTGATATGTAAACAGTACTTGTTTAAAGCAGTCTTTCGCGCCTTTTTCACTGCCAGGGTATCGTTCTTAGCACCAACCGTGCGTGCTATCATCGCCATTATCGAGTCGAGATTACTGGTCCATGCTCGACGTTTCGATCCTACAAAACCATAACCCATTACCTTTTAGTCGGATTCGTCGTTTAAATAGGCTTGATCTTGAAGTGCAGAGCGATCAAGCTGAAAACGAGAGCCTTCAGATCTTGTACAAGGTAATAGAACACTCGCAGACCTTCAGGGTCAGCAGACTCTGTGACATCAACCAGGGATCCAATCTTGGCGGTCTACTGTGCTGTTAGTAGCGTTCTGAAAACTCTTGTTCTGGGTGACCGACCTCGAATGCGATATGATCGTTACCGATCCGAATTTCCAGTTCCTGGCGTCCGTCCTTATTCTTCTGAGGCCATTTGGAATCGTCTTCTCTTTGTTGGGTTAGTAGAGATCGATATGATATATGGATGGGGGTTCGGCGTACTTGGTGATTTCGCTTGTCTTGATGATGCGCTTGATTTCGTCCACTATAACTGAGCTAACACACACTGGAAACATGTCAGAGAAACGGATTGCGCAGGTTTCATACGCAATTCTTACTCTCTTTCCGAATCAAACTATCGTTTCGGTAGTTGGAGTTGTTGGCATATCTGGCTACCGCGCTGCGACCGTCACCGACAACTCGGAAATCAAATTCTGACCGCGTCTAATGTTAGGAATATCGTATCGCAAGCAGGCAGTTCGAAATCGTTCGTACCCAAGAATTCATGACCGAAGCGACCCATATGGCCAGAGCTATTGGAGAAACGTCATTAGCATCATTCGCGATATCCAATGCAGATGAGAGTGCTGAAAGTAGCGATGATGATAGACTTACTAGTAACGCAAGTAGAAGGGTTCGTTCGTGGACGTCATTTTTGTCGTTATGTGAGGATTGCAAGACTGGTGATACTAGATATTGAGATCAAGAATTATTATTCCAGACTCGGGGTCGCGCAAGGCTGAGAAAGAATCGCGGGACCTGGTGGTCGAAGTCCGGGCAGTGCACGGACCATATTCGGCGGGGCAGAGCAGCTTTCTGCCAGGTGTAAGACCTTCACCGTTGGTAGCAAGCTACGCGGCCTTGGAGCACGTCGGCTGTCAACCAAAAGCTTAACAGCCTTAACTCTCAACGAGACAAGACCACTACGAAAAGTATCAGATATATGTAGTAGTTGCATTTATTTCAAATGATCAGCTCAATACAGAACTAACTAAACAATTGACTAACTAGATTCCGTATCTCGACTTCCAATTGATGTAAAATCAGATCTCAGATTGCTTTCAGGTGTTAGTCTCCAAGTATCTCCCAACAGAGGTATCCTCCCCCCTTGCTACGTCACGTGATAGCGTCCCTCACATCAAGTCGCTTAGTGCCACCTGTTCGACCTCGCCCGCTGGCAGGACAGATCTTCTTGAAGTTGATGCTGTCCAGAGCTGGTCCAAAATCACCACAGGGGATTCTGGTAAAAACTATTAGCGATTGCGTCCTGGAGATAATTCAACAAACGGCCCAGGCGGAATTCGTTATTCATCCCGACAATTAAAGCTCCGGAGCAGCTCGAACCCCTGAGCTGAGCCTCCCCACCGCTGAAGTCGATACCACCTATACCTCCAATCCACCCGACCTCAAACGTTCCCCTTAAGAACCACGTCCCATTTACAACAAACCCATCCACCACCAACTTTCTCGGCCGGCCACTGGCGACACTCTTCTTCAAGATGTCTGGCTTTCTCGAGAATGCGTACAGTCTCGTTCACCAGGACAATGCGGCCGACGTCCCCACCGTTTCCGACCTGCGCATGCAGCTGGAGAAGGGTACCGATGAGACAAAGGTCGAGACCATGAAGCGCATCTTGACCATCATGCTCAACGGTGACCCCATGCCCAGTCTTCTCATGCACATTATTCGTTTTGTTATGCCTTCAAAGTACAAGCCTCTCAAGAAGCTACTCTACTTCTACTACGAAATCTGTCCCAAGCTTGACAGCGGCGGCAAGCTCAAGCAGGAGATGATTCTGGTCTGGTACGACTATGCCTTTTCTTGTCTACATGTCAAGATTTGTTGGTCGCTGCGATAGTCTGTTACTAACAATGCTCCCCTAGTAACGGTATCCGAAACGATCTCCAACATCCCAACGAATACATCCGAGGAAACACTCTGCGCTTCCTCTGCAAATTGCGGGAAGCTGAGCTTATTGAGCCCCTTCTCTCCTCAGCACGATCTTGTCTCGAACATCGACATGCCTACGTCCGAAAGAACGCAGTTTTCGCCATCTCCTCCATTTATATGCATTCGCCCTCCCTCATCCCTGATGCGTCCGAACTCATTTCCACTTTCCTCGAGGGAGAAAGCGACGGTGTTTGCCGAAGGAATGGTTTTGCTGCTCTTGCTAGCATTGATCACGACGCTGCCCTCTCTTACCTCGGTTCCGTTTTCGAGGGCATCCCTAACGCAGAGGAGCTTCTTCAGCTTGTCGAGCTCGAGTTCATTCGCAAGGATGCGGTTCAAAACTCCCAGAACAAGGTTGGTCCGATTATTGCTTACAAGGGGGTTTCTCAGTCACTGACCTTGATGACAGGCACGATATCTGAGATTGATCTTCGACCTGCTAGAAGCTGGTGCCTCAACCGTCGTATACGAAGCCGCCTCATCCCTTACTGCCCTTACCAACAACCCGGTTGCGGTCAAGGCCGCCGCCGCCAAGTTCATTGAGCTGAGCATCAAGGAGGCAGACAACAATGTCAAGCTGATTGTGCTTGATCGAGTTGACCAATTGCGCAAGAAGAATGAGGGTGTCCTTGATGACCTGACCATGGAGATTCTCCGAGTTCTGTCTAGCACCGATATCGACGTCCGAAGAAAGGCCCTTGGCCTTGCCCTTGAGATGGTCTCCAGCAAGAATGTTGAGGAGGTTGTTCTTTTGCTCAAGAAGGAGCTCTCCAAGACCGTCGACCAAGAATACGAGAAGAACACCGAGTATCGATCTCTACTTATCCACTCGATTCACCAATGCGCCATCAAGTTTTCCGAGGTTGCCGCAAGCGTCGTGGAGCTTCTCATGGACTTCATTGCCGACTTTAACAATGTTTCCGCTGTCGACGTTATCAACTTTGTTAAGGAAGTTGTCGAGAAATTCCCCAACCTACGAACCACCATAATCGAGCGTCTGGTCTCCACCCTAGGTGAGGTCCGAGCTGGCAAGGTTTACCGTGGCATCATGTGGATTATTGGCGAGTACTCTCTCGAGGAGAAGGATATCCGAGAGGCATGGAAGAGGATACGTGCTAGTCTTGGCGAGATGCCCATCCTTGCATCAGAGCAACGGCTACTAGATTCCCATGACAGCGAAGAGCAGACCGAGGATCATGTCAACGGTACATCGAAGCCGGCTGCCCCATCTGGCTCACGCAAGGTCTTGGCTGACGGTACATATGCTACTGAGACTGCTCTTACTAGTCAGTCATCGGCAGCCGCCAAGTTGGAGGCCGTCAAGACTGCCCAGAAACCACCTCTGCGTCAACTCATTCTTGATGGGGACTACTATCTGGCGACTGTTCTGTCATCCACTCTCGTCAAGCTTGTGATGCGACACCATGAAATCTCTTCCGACAAGGCTCGAACCAACGCCCTCCGTGCTGAGGCCATGCTGATCATGATTTCCATCATCCGCGTTGGTCAGTCTCAGTTCGTCAAGGCTCCTATCGATGAGGACTCTGTGGATCGTATCATGTCTTGTGTACGATCATTGGCAGAATTCGAGAAGAAGAAGGAGCTTGAGACGGTCTGGCTGGATGATACCCGCAAGGCCTTCCGAGCCATGGTTCAGGTGGAGGAGAAGAAGCGAGCAGCCAAGGAGGCTTTCGAGAAGGCCAAGACCGCTGTGCAGGTTGACGATGTTGTCCCTATTAGACAACTAGCCAAGAAGAACACCAGCGATGGTCTTGACGAGATTGAGGTGGATCTGGAGAGGGCCACTGGTGGCGAGGGCACTGCTGAAGACCTTTCCTCCAAGCTCAGCCGCGTGGTTCAGCTGACTGGATTCTCTGACCCTGTTTATGCCGAGGCGTATGTCAAGGTTCACCAGTTCGATATCGTCCTGGATGTTCTTCTCGTCAACCAGACCACAGAGACCCTTCAGAACCTTTCGGTCGAGTTTGCTACTCTTGGTGATCTGAAGGTCGTTGAGAGACCTACTACACAGAACCTGGGACCTCACGACTTCCACAACGTGCAATGCACAATCAAGGTCTCGTCGACAGATACCGGTGTCATCTTTGGTAATGTCGTATATGACGGCGCTCACTCTACCGACACTAATGTGGTTATTCTCAACGATCTGCACGTTGATATTATGGATTACATTCAGCCCGCCACCTGCACCGAGACGCAGTTCCGCACCATGTGGACTGAGTTTGAGTGGGAGAACAAGGTCAACATCAATTCAAAGGCCAAGACACTACGGGATTTCCTCGACCAGCTCATGGCCTGCACAAATATGAATTGTCTGACACCAGAGGCTAGTCTCAAGGGTGACTGCCAGTTCTTGAGCGCCAACCTCTACGCGAGAAGTGTATTCGGTAAGTTGAATCTGCTCTTGTCACGATGCGTAGGATTGTACTAACGATGGATCTAGGTGAGGATGCCCTCGCTAATCTAAGCATTGAGAAGGAGGGCGAGGATGGGCCCATCACTGGCTTCGTCAGAATAAGAAGTCGATCACAAGGCTTGGCCCTGAGCCTGGGCTCACTGAAGGGACTTAACAAGATCGGTTCAACGGCTTAGACCAGCTGATGATATGTACGAGCACCTGGATCAAATTACACGAGAAGGGCTGTTTCAGCATTGCAAGATTCATGACGATGGTTGGAGCGGAGTCAGGGTCGGAGCATGTTAATGGGGTGTTTTCCCACCAAAAGGCTGTGCGATGGGTCCCTAGTAGAGTTCATTGTAAGCAGGTTTAGGTAGACGTTGATTACAAAGGCACATGGTTTCAAACAGGGTCGCACGCAGTCGGAGCCAGAGGCTATCACAGACAGAGTGTGATTGAATGGCTTTCTTGTTCAATAATAGGGAATTGTGATATGAGCAAGGGCGTTGCCAAACTTGCTAGGTGCCTTGTCGGGCTTATATACATGTGTATAGTAGGACAATGGCTGTAATGATGATATTCAAAATCAATCTCGACATATGGGATGAGATATGAGAGGAATGTATAAGTGATAGGCAAATCATCGCTAGACCAGCATCCTCCAACTCCAAAAGACATAGATGCGGTAAAACAGGGTTAAACGATATGGGGTATTGTTCAAATGTGGCCGACCGCGGTAGATCAATAAAAGGCAGAACTGCCATTAGGATGAGTTAGTTGGTGGTGAGGGGAGCAAATGGCCTCGTCTGAGATATTCATGTCCTGGTGTTGAACAAAGGGCGAGAGTAGACCATCAGATGTCGAAGACTAGAGCATTGACGACATGGCCGGGCTGCCAGTTTTGCGTCGTGAGAGACAGGTTGTCCTTGAGAATCTTGCCCATGTATGCTATTCTGATCTTTTTTGTGGAAGCAAGCTGAGTATTGTTAGCAGTCAGTTCACAAGAATATGTATGATAAGTACTCACACCAGCCTCCAGGGCAATCTTTCTGGCTACGCTCCGAACAGGTTCCGACTCTGATATGCTGACTCTGACATCTTGGCCGTTCTCACTGAGCCTAGCCCGTACTTTGACCAGCTCTCGTACGTCTTCCACCTCCTTGCCCTTTTCTTGCTTCTTGCCGTCGATTTCTTCGTCGCTCATGTCGTCATCTGCTGCCGTGTCGTCGCCTGCAGTTGAGATATCGCCCTTTGCGCCGTCTTCCTGATCCTCTTGCACATTCTGCGGGTCGCAAACAACCCATTCCGGCACCTGATAGTAATTCCCAAGCGCATCGTACACGCCGTTGGAGAGGTTTCCAGTCGGTAGAGAGATCTCGGCAGCAGATAGAATCATCTGGGCTGTTGCGAGACCGTTGGACCCGTCATCCTGGGCATCCTGACTCACAGGATCCCACAACACTTGCAGCGCTGCATGAATAGTCTGCCATATTTCAGGCCTGCCGGTGACTCTGGTATCGAAGAAGGCGGCTCGTTCCTTTACCAATTCGCCCTTTGTCCAGTTACGATCGCGGGAAGTCCACTCATGTCGTCGCAAGGGCTTGTCGATGTGCTGGTCGAGAGGACGGCTACTGCGACGGTGCTGGCGTCGTCTTTCGGCGGGTATTTGCGGTTGACGGGCTTCGGGGAGTGACAGCGGGGGAGGATTGATGGCGCGCGACGAGGCGTTGGGTGCGCCACCTGGGTAGGGAGAATTAGGACCAGAGGAACGAGAAAGGCAGCAGCCCTAGAAGCCGTATGTTAGAGATGATGACATGTCAATGTTATAGGCTGGCCGCGTAGAGAAGCGCCGCACCATGATTGCTACAAGGGAGGCGACGATCGCCGTTGACCTGTGGATTGAAGGCCGAGATAAGGAATGAGGATCCGAAGTTAGTGACTAGCCATCGCAGGCCAGAGTCGCAGATCGGGAGGGACGCAGCGTTTAGAGGATGGTTGACAGGATAAGAAGACGCCGTAACCGTAGCGGTTGAGGGATGGGTTATTGTAGAAAGGAAAGAGGAGAAGGAAGCTCGTGAGGTGGACGCATGCAGGAGGCGCAGAGAAGATGTAGACGGGAGCCGAGTTTGTGTATGAATGGTCTGGTCTGGAGTCGCCGAGCCGATCGACTCTTTTGGGGCTTTCGTACAGAGTCACGACCAGGGGGAGGCGCAAAAGCGGGACTGCAGGTAGGTAAAGCCTAAAAAAAGGATCAAGAAGGGTCCTCGTTCAGTCTTTGACTGGCTTGACTAGCTGACAAGGTTAAATTTAGCCGTATAAGAAGCGTGTTGATGTCTGGGTCTGAACTGCTGATGGATGATGGAAAAAGGGCAGTGAATTGGATTGACATCAGTAACAATTGCAAGATTCAATTGATTTACTTTACTCCCAAATCAATGATCGAGTCAATGACTTGCTGATCATTTCATGGTTTGACAGGGATCAATCTACAGAGAATGTTGTGGGGTGACGACCTAAAGATTGAGTTCAAGTCGTCAGTGACAGATAGGGGGAGACGCGGCCTTTCATGTGGGATGATGTAGGTGTGTATGCGTGTATGCGTGTATATACGCAGAGCTTATGTGCTGTCTTGTTGGTGTACACAATCATCCATCCATGTCTCGGTGTAATACTCTAGAGTTGATCTCGTACAGGAGAATGTTGGCTGTTGTTGGTGGGGTTTAAAGAGAACAGACCAGGGGTTCCAGAGGGGAACCTTGTCCTTGTCCTTCATTCACATCAAGACGGCATTAGCATCAACGAAATCACTGGTTAGACGTCAGAATTGGCTAGTCCTATACTTGACAGATGTCACATCATCCCTATCAATGAATGTCCTCGTTTACGCGAAACATCGTGATCTATGTATCTCGGTTACCTAATCTTGACTACTAACCTAATTCCCAAGGTTCCAGTTAGTGGATATCTTTACTTTACAGCAGAAGGACGAGAAAGCCAGTATAATCACCAGGTTATCATAGTTTATTTTCAACCTACTCCCTGAACAAGAGTCTGAGATCGATGTCAAGGAGATAGCCAATTCATGGATAAAACTACCCGTCTTCTCTTACCATTCATTACCAGCATGAAGCTACTAACCACGTACAAGTCACAAGAAGAGTTAGATAAGTAGGTACCTAAGGAGACATTGAATACAATAGATTTACCTACTAAATCCAGTTTCCAAAATAAAACAATTCAGTACTTACTTGCCTACCTACTACCTCACCTTGGATGATGCTCACCTCTCATAGGTAAGTACCTACCTATGATTCACCGAAGCAGCAGCCAATCACCATTCAGCGTGTCCTTGCCAGGCACCCACCAATCCTCTTTCAGCGCCTCACCGTGGGCACAACTCTTCAAGCTCACGATCTATGAATTCTTTGCTTTGCACTATCATTTCAACTCGACTCTTTCTTTTCACTCATTTTAAACAAAGCGATCATCTTTTTCGTTCAGTAAGAGGTTCCTCATCTTTCAGTCTTTTTTTTCCCAGTACTCAGACCATCTCTAGAGCCACAACAAATAATAAACAATCGCATTTCAACTACAATCACAATGACATTATCTAGTATGGAAAAGGCAACGGAACGGCATTTCTTTTATCACGGAAAAGAGGTATGGCCCCGATAGTTTCTATTCTGCGCATGTTATAACTAACTACCATCAGGGCTATGAAGCTGAGCGTAACAACTGTCATTGGTGCCAAATACGCTCATTTCCCACCCATTCTACACTTCCAGTCACTGTGGTCAATGAAGAGGATGAAGAGGTTCTCCCAGATGATTTTCGTTTCATCAATAGCGTTGTCCTTGGCCAGGGAGTCGAGCAAGCTGGGGATAGCTTTCGCAGCGGCTGCTCCTGTGCCAAAGATGCAGAGTGCCAGTTTACGAGCTGCCAGTGTCTCGCCGACCTGGACGATGACGAGTCAAGGAACTCTGATGATTATGATGCGTTTGGTGATAGAATAGACACGTCAACGACCCAGAGAGTAGCCTATGCATATCACACTCATGGCGCAAAGGCTGGTCTTCTGCGGGCAAAGTTTCACAACTCCAAGATGCCCATATACGAATGCCACCAAAGCTGTTCTTGCAGCATGGATTGCCCGAACCGCGTGGTTGAGCGTGGCCGGACAATTCCCCTAGAAATATTTCGCACTCAGGACCGAGGATGGGGTAAGTTCGTTCAACTCATGATATGTGCAGCCGTTAACTTAGCGACTTTATAGGCGTGCGATCACCCGTGTCAATCAAAAAAGGCCAGTTTGTCGACCGATATCTCGGTGAAATCATCACTTCCACTGAAGCAGACCGCCGCCGCTCCAAATCTGCTATCTCGCAGCGCAAGGACGTGTATCTATTCGCTCTCGACAAATTCACCGACCCCGACTCACTTGACCCGAGGTTAAAGGGTCCATCTCTCGAAGTTGATGGTGAATTCATGTCCGGCCCAACGCGCTTTGTCAACCATTCGTGTGATCCCAACATGCGAATCTTTGCGCGGGTGGGTGATCATGCCGACAAGCATATACACGACCTTGCCCTATTCGCAATGAAGGACATACCAGCAGGTGAAGAGCTCACGTTTGACTATGTCGACGGAGTTTCACATGAGAGTGAGGAACCGGGTGGCGACACCGACCATATGACGCCCTGTTTGTGCGGAAGCAAGAAGTGCAGGAAGTTTCTGTGGTGATCAACATAAACCGTCATATCAAAAGTTAATCATTTGAGAGACGATATCTAGATATCTAGATCTCCGGCGCTGCAAGTGTCAGCTTTACTCCTATCGCGGGAGATTGCAGGTTCAAATAGTGTTGTTACTCCTTTGAACTATCCTCACAATCTACCCTGTCCTTTGACGCATGTGACCTAGTTACTCAAATGCCTACAGGTTGAATGGTGTTTGTGCTCTTTGTTCAATCTAATGTTTGCTGTTCGTTTCACAATTTTCAATTCCCGGCATGACTGTTCAAAGTCCAGTTACGTACGTCGCTCACCCTCCTAAGAACAAGCCTTGATTGAATTATTCACCTAGGCATATAAGTAGCCCCATGGTCCCAACAGTGAGAGGTATATTCTCATTACTGCTTTCATCATTTTTGGAACTGTTAACAATTCCTCTTTTTATTCAGAACTTGCGGAAAACTCGACCAATAAGCCCAATCCGACCACTTCTTCTTGGTGTTCATTTCGTCAGGATGGCCATGTATCTCCGAGCTGCTGGAATGACCTACGTAAGTATCAACACGAACACTACCGAGACGTCTTCGTTTGGGTCTAAAAAGCCCAACAAAAAACCTGGATCGCTTTCTTATTCTCATGCTTACTCTTCCAATAAGCCGGATTGTCGCATCCGCCTGCGCTCGCGACTTGTCCATCAAGGCTTGATTAATCGCCAATATGAGAGAGGCAGAGGAAATCCAGATGCCGTCTGGTGCAACAAAACGACCTGCTGGAAAGAACACATGATCTTCGCGAACCCTGTGGTTTACCTTTTCAACGGACCAGAGAGTTGTGAAGGGGTGCCTCCTGAAGTATACTTCAAAGACTTTGCCGACGCAATGGTCACGAAACTCATAGGCACTCAGGACAAAAGGATCAAGAATTATCAGGTTCAGGGTCTATTGTCCTTCATTGACTCTCCTCCTGTTCGAGTTTCATTTTGGTGGTTCATCAAAAACTACAACAAGTACTGTCCCTCCGACGAGGACTTTCAAGAAGCCCTCGTTGCGGCCCGACCAGAGTTTATAGACACCATGTTCAGCGTCAAAACATCAGACAGTGCGGAGAAAGCCCATAGCTACATCTTCCCTAAGACAGCGGTCATGAAGAAGTGGGAGCCTCGCCAGTTCGTCATGGGATTTCTCATCCGGTGTGAGATCTGGCGGCAACAAAAGACACCTCGCTCAAAAGACTGGAAGATCGGTTCCAGTGAACTGGTAGCCCAGTTTCTTACCGCTATGCTGCTCAACTACAAGCTCATGTTGGATGAAGGCTGTTTTTACACTGACAAAGTGTACACGCGCCAGGTTTGGGATAAGACCTGGGAGGACTGGCTACGAACTTACCCTGTCCAGGATGTTGACGAATTAGTTGATGGCAGTTTGTTCCAGCCGCGGGATCAGCTCAATGAGACGGAAGAGGATGTTCTTGGTGAAACGGGATATCTAGGAGGCCTTGGGAAGTGTGATGATACTTACAGGCCTGTTCGGTTATATGAGGACTACGCTTGATTACAGTCTCATGAGATAAATGGACTTCTCCAGATGATTGTCGTGTTGCCGTTTTCTTTGTGTTAGGGATCCTTAAAGTGGACGTCTTACCCGTTCTCTCATCATACAAGTGCATCATATATACCACAATAGTCAATATACACATCGACACAAATGCCTACAGAACGCTCTTTGTTGATTTTAATCATAATAGCTATAGTATGTGAAGTTTATATCATGGAGTGTTTACTACATAGTTATTGATCGCTTGCGCTTTTCGCATTGGCCAGGATTCAGGGTAGGAGTTGAGTATCCAATGAGGTTGAGTACATCATAGTTGTAACCAAGCCACCGAGGCCATGTTTCGCGACCTAGTCAATTGCTTTCCTTAGAACCAATATGGCAAAAGTAAAATGTCGTCAATTTACATGACAACAATTAGAAGTTTGTCCAAAAAGATGAATTTTGATAAAAATGCAAAAAAACATACAACAGCGGGGATTCGCTGGTCGTCACCGACCCAACTACTAATCCGCCGGTTAGTGGCTTGACTATGGGAGAGCGGACGGGATCCCGTATTTTCCACTACCTATGGTCGTATGTACCAGTTACTCTAATAAGATGACCTATATCTGAAAGATCGTTAATATGACCAAGGGGAAGAAGTCATGTCTCGAATTTTCACCAACCACTTGTGGATTGTATATTTCAAGACTTCGTTGCCGAGATTTGTCCGAGTGTAATACATGTGTACATGAACACTCGCTTGTGTCTGTGTCAACAGGCTATGCATGTTCATATTTGCGTCAAGGCAAGCTCTTGATGCTTCATTTTTGACTACACGGATATACGGGTACAGGCCCGGTATTATTAGAACTCGAAACATACACCCGCTCGTTCCGAGACGTAGTGTTTTTTGCTGCAAGTAACCGGGCCGTTTTTGCAGCAATATTGTTGGGAATAGGCTGTAACTACCGGCCCGGATTATGGAGACACTCGCTGGGGAGAATAACAAGCCATCCTCGTCTTCTTCCTGTACATGAGAATTCACATAAACTGAGGCCTGACTGGCTTGAAATGATGGCGTATATGACGTGCACATATCGTGGGGGAGCCAGGAAACCAGCCAATTGTGAAGCAAGGCAAGGTCAAGATGCAACATGGAAGTGGAGGAAGATATTGATCGGCAGCGCGGGGTTGGAGCGCTTGGTTGTTGATTATCACAAGACAGATGCGACGATTCATGCGATGTTGACCAGAAGATTGTCACTGTGGTTGTGACAATTGCTATCGTTTCTGAGACGTGATACTGTTGCCGAGAAGAAATGGGACATGACCCTGCTTCATCGTGGAGCCGGGAATTGTCTTGAGCGTGGAGCCTGCGTGGACCCTGGAATTCTCCATAACGGCCGGCTGCAGACCCGAATGAGGCTGAAGGTGCTGAATGGTGGATGAAATATTCAGTGTAAGAGATGGTATGTAAGCGCAAGAGAGATGAATATTCGGACTTTTATTGCATCTGCTGTCGTGGTCAATGTATGTTAGTCAATAAGCAGCAAGACACAAATTCCATGATTGGGTAGACCATCTTCTGGTGTATCGCGGGGAAAAGCAACTTTACTCAAAAGGTTTAAGGATGCAGCATTCTGGACAATTCTACCCACGCGTTTATTGCTGTAACTCGAAACAAGCCAATGCCAAGAGATGCCGCATGTACAACCTAAAAGAAAGATGCGGGGAAGGCGGAAAGTGACCGAAAGGGTGCAATAGAGAAACGCATATTGAAGGAGAATCACCAGAAACGCATGTCTCTATGAGTTTGGTGGTGCGAGAATGAAGCCCAAGATTCATTAAGCTGAGATGTGCAACGGATGCCGATGCAGGCGAGGTGAAAGTGGTGCCACTAAAACCGGGGGAATACCCTGCGTGAATGCTCACTGCAGTTTAGAAAAGAAACAGAAAGGCAGGCCATGGTGAGGTCATGGTGGTGAGAGTCCCCACTGTTGGCCGCCGCTGTTTGGTGGGAGCTGTAGCTTTGTCGAATGTTTTCCTCTTGATAATCTGGGGCAGAAACTTGAGACCCGAGTCCAGCCGAGAATGGGTTGATTGCTTTTGTTTGAAGATATTGTCGTTAACTCAACATCTTGGAGTTTGTTACATACATCGTTTCTTCTTGAGGCCTTCACCTCAGTCTTGTAGGTCAGAGATCAATGCTCTTTTTAGAAGAACTGACTCTTGAACTGCATGAGGCACAAGCCAGTAAAACATAACAGATTAAATACTCTAACCAATCAAATCCTTTCCAACCCCGCCAAATTCAAGCTCATCCCGCATCGTGCCACCCCACTTATTGACAGACTGTCTGTCTCTCTTTACGCTTTTTGGCGCTTTGCTTTACAGGGACACATCTTCCCCAGAGTCTGTTCTGTAAAGATTGGCAAGTTTAGTCGGTCTCAAGGCACCTGATCGCTGATCGGCTGCCTATGCCGCCTCCCTCCCTGTGCTGTAAAGTCAAGTACAGGCTCAAATGGAAGCTCCTGGGGCGCACTCACACCCCCGCCCCACAGCCACGACTTCACTATCGCCCATCGCCGCCATCCCTACGGCATTCAGTCGTTCGATCAACAGCGTCAGCCGGGCCACCCCCAGTTCCTATCCAGCCCGGGGTTTCAATGTAGTGGTAGTACATACATACATAGCTGCACAGAACTAGCACAGACATTTATATTAAAACAAAATCTATGTACTATACTATCCCAGCAGAGTCAACTTATAATAACGCTCCTCCGCCCTGTCTACTCTTCCCCAACATTTTCCCTCAAGAGTTTCCCGTCCGTTTCCCAAAAGACTAACGGAGCAATATTACCGAGTTGCATCCATCCATACACCACCCTTGCCAAGTCTTAAACAGAGACAAACACTCATACGTTCCCTTCTCTTTCTCCTCTCCTCGTCTCTCCTCTTCCTCCTTCACAATGATGCGTGTTCCTCGACAATCCTTTTCCACTGCCGCCCGTGTCCACCCCAACATCGTCCCTCACCTCCGTCCCCAGAAGAGAATGTCCTTTGGAAAGATGTAAGTATCGCCCTGCCTAACTGTCACACGACACCAGATGCTGACCCTCTACTCCAGCGTCAAGCCCGTTGCGGCTGTTGTAGCTATTGGTTACGGAGCCAAGTTGTCACTCGAGATGGCCCAAACTCGACGTATTGCTCAGATTGAAGCCATGGAGCGCGAGAATGCCGCCTACCGAGAGAGGAACGAGGCCCTCATGAACATGTACGGCGACCGATCAAGTCTCAACGAACTCGAAAAGGCCGTCCAATATTACGAGAAACGATAAATGAATCCATCCACAAGGACCAAAGAAAGAAAACACCCACAACAACACCGAGTCGGGCCTTATAACGCCCCTCTCTTTTATTTGTTTGAAGCGACGGCGATGTCTCCCACGGAGATTATCGGAGTTTACTGGCACGGCTATTATGACGATCTAAAGCCTTGGATCAATATTGCATGGAACGGCGTTTAAAGGAATACCATCTGCTTGAAATTATGGCTTGAAAGGACAATTCACCTGGTTGGCTTTTACACCATGGCTCAACATTCATCTCATCAACATTAGACTATTTGTCTACCTACGGATTCATCTCACTCGACCTAGCGACAGAGCTAGCTGTATGAATGATTACATACACTATCTACCTACACAGCAATACATTGGGCATAGAAATATCCCGAATTACAGGTCGCATTCATTCTCTCACAGTCCCACATGTCCATCACGCTTGGAATTCCACACTCAACGTCATGGGCCTTGCTGCATCACAGGCCGAGGTTTCCCGGCGGCTAATGAGCTCCAGCGGTCGTTCCAACACCAACGGCCCACTCCCGACGACTTAGCCGGTGCTTGGCCCGAAGAACCCCTATCAGAACCCTTCCGAGGACATGTTTCTGGCACGGTGATTGATGTCCATTACGTCCTCGTATATCCCGGTGGTCATGTTCCGCGATATCGTGCGATGACGATACGGATATCTGTTTCGTCTACGCAAATTTGTTGAGTTTTGAGCCGAGAAATTCCTCAACTCAATGAGTAAGGGAATTGGATTGTTGGCCCATGGACTTGGCATAGAGATATTTAAGTTAATCCAAACGAGATAGTGTGAATTGTGTTCAAAACCTTCAGAAATGAACAAGCAATAAACAAGTTAAATACATCCTTTGACGCCAGATTAGTGAAATGTGCAAGCTTATAATAAGGCACGCCAATCATATTCCTTACCGATTCGGCAATCTATTCGTTATAATCCCCGATGCTGCAGAATCTCAACCAACACAAACCGAGCTACATACTCGTGACATGACCTGACAATGCTATTCTTGACCACATATCAATACTAAACTTCCGAACCTCAAAGCTGTTTGGTTAGATGCTAAGACTCTATCTCTTCTTTCCCCTGCAAGAAGATATATCAACATATTTCAAGAGCTCTACAGTGACCAACTCTGCCATTGAGTATCAATTCTACGAGATGCCAAGTTATTTCGTTTTGAATAGAATCGTTTCGAAAACTATGTGCTTCGATAGATAAAGCTGGAACCTTTGTTTGTATGATCCGCACCTCATTCCTAGTATCACTCCCTGGGTATCAGTTTCGCTGTCTTCAGTGCCTCTCAAATGACCGAGGTTTTCCTCTCAGTATCGCCTATTAGCTTCCTTCACCACGAGTGCCGTCGAGTTAAACGCCAGGTCCAGCCCACTCCTTGCGTCGAAGCTTGCGGCCGTTCTGAAGCTCTTGGAGCTTGGTAGCAAAGCCGCAAGAAACATGAGCCACGAACTTAGGACGGTCGCGGAGTTCCTCCATGCCATCGATCCACGCTTTGTAGCTGACGCCCTCGCAGAAGTAGGTGATGAGTCGGTCGGCGATTTCAACCTGAGCGCTTTGCTGCATGTTTAGAGCCTCGTAGCCGTCGGCAAAGTCTCGTATAACCAGCTTCTGGATGCCCTCGTCGGCTTCAGTGCGGTAGAGAGCGCGATGCCCATTACCGATAGCGACGTCAATGCAGCGGGCGATAAACTCGCCCATGGTGGGGCTAATAAAGCGGTCGCAAAGTTTATAGACTTCGACAAAGTCGCGCATGGGCGTCTTGATGGCCATGGCCTGAGGGTTAACAGCAGGGCGAGGAGGAGCATGTGGAACAATAGAAGAGTGGCTGTACGCGAGTCCAATATAGAGGCCGAGGTATCGCGCATCGATATCATCATCGTTGAACTCGACTGCTCCCTTCTTGGACTCGGCAAAGCGACCGTTCAGGCAGCTGTCGAAATACTCCGAGTTCTTGGTGAGAACATTCTTGGCGACTTCAAGGACTTCGTCTTTGACCCTAAGCTCGACCATTTGCTCGTCGCCCCTATGCATGCATACCAGTTAGCAATTTCTATCTCACAGTGGACAGTGGGGATAGCCTCCGAAGCCGGAGGTGAGTTAGATATGCATACTTGAGGAGCCAAGAAGTGCGGAAGTCCGTGAGAATGGCAGAAGACTGCTCGTCGGCAGCGTCGTCCTTAAGAGGGCCTCTTCGAGTTTTCTTTCGAGGGGGTGCCATGGTGAAAGCAAATTATCGTTTGAGAGTTCTTGAGTGGTGCATGTATGGATGAAAGGCAAATCTTCTCAAATCCGCCTTCGATCTGCAAATGATGCAGTTAAGATGTTGAGAGAAAGGTCTTTCCGCAGGAGGAGTTGGGGAATTATAATACTCTCCATTGCCTATAGCGATTGCCAGGTCGAATAGTTGCGTTGGATGATCAATAATTCGCAGGACGTGTTTTCCTTCTAACAATGATAAAAAAAACTTCTCGATGCTGTATTGTTTGAACTGTGTCCAAACACAAGTGATGGAACACTGCTCGAAAGCGAGACAGTGGAGTTCAAATTTCGTTGGTAGAGCAAACAACAAAACGAACAAATGCTGCAAGAGAGAATAGAAACAATAGAAAGGACAATAAGAGGGGTCCTGAAACCAAACACAACTGTCCCCATACCATCAACAGAGGCATCGGCGCTGAGACGACCTTCACTTCGCCCTTACTCTCCGAATAGTGACTTTCTCGTCATCAAGCTCCCACCCTACACTATCCTTCTCTTTCAGTTCGTCCCACTTGCGGCCAGTGGCAAACTCTAAGAATGGTAAGTCCACGTTAAGGTACGATCTTCCAAAACATTTCAGAGTGTGAAGTCTCAAGTCGTCATCAGCCCACTCCATCAGCTTCAAGCAGTGGCGGTTCGCCTGTTTCTTTGCGAATTGCCACGAGATATAGTCATCATGCGCCAACGCTTTGAGTATCTGGTCCAGCTTCTTGTTCCTGATATTGAAATCTTGTCTGATGAAATAAGCCTCAGTTAGGTCCCTACGCCGGCATGCGGCATCTAACATGAAGTAACCAGCGATTTCCTCGATTTCGCTCTCGACCATTGGTGTCCATACTGCCATATACCGAAGAAGATGCAGAATAGCCGGATGGTATGATTCGGGATGCTTGGCAAGAATGGACAGGCGGATGGAGAATATATAGGCCTGAATCGAAAAGAGATCAGCCCGCTTCGTTGCCACCAAACCCTCACGTAGCTTTCGCAATGACATGAGTACATCCTGTAGGGATTTTGTGTTGTCAGGATCCTCGATAGCCGCCAGCATAGAAGTTGATGGACCACTAGATGGGATGATGGACCGGAGGGCTTTCAGCGTGCCGGTCAAGGAAGAAGACGACGATGGAGCCGCAGCATTAGTAGAAGATGAGGCAGGGGTTTGAGAAGGGCCTCCAGCATCTGCGACTGAGGTGTCAGGGGTTGGCAACGATGCTGATGCAGACGCAGTCGCAGCAGAAGGCGGTACATATCCAGGCGGAGGTCTGGTATACCGTGTAGCGGGGGTGGGATCGACTGATCGTATATCAAGAGCCTCGAAACTCCGTATGATCGAGTCCTTGTCACCAGCCTCTGTACAAAATGCGAGGAAACGTGATATTATTTGGTTATAATACCATTCCTGGGTCTTTGGGTCAAGTAACCTAGGTGTATCTAGTCAGCTGTCATACTTCTCCTCGTCCCAATTGACCATTCTCTTGCTTCCTGAGACCACAGCCAGTCATGTCATCTGACACGTACCTCTCATCACCCTTAGAAGGAAGACCGATGCTCTGCAACGGGTCCTGCTCGACAGGCTTCAACCTCCCCCAGGGGCCTGAGGGCATCCTGTTACCTCGATTTTGACGAGGCATATCGTATGTAAAAGAACTGTTTTGGGCGCCAAAAAGAAGCCTATGATGGAGGAGATAATTCTTTGGGATCGAGATGCACCAGATATAGAGTCTGACTGTGCTGCGTGAGATCAATATGAGAGCGTTGCTGTACAATAGAGAAGGGATGAGATGAGTTGCTGTAAGGGTGAGGTTGAGGTTGATGGTGGGGTACCTAACTTTTGGAGGACTCGACGATCCACAGTTGGTTCCTGCGTTTATATACTCCATACTCTGGACGGAGTGGAAGGAAACAATAGCTGATAGCACAGTATTCCAGATCAAGAGTTGAATATAATCATCAAATTACCTAATAGAGCTTGCTATCATCTAGAAGTCTTACCATTTGCGCATTCTTTTACGTGGGTATCATTATCTCCAAGAAGCTCGTTCTCCCAACTGCTTCTTTATTACCACCCAAAACTTGCATTCCTTGAATTCAACAGGCCTCCTCTCAACCATGGATACGGTCAGCCAACGTCACCTTGTCCCAGTTCTTGGGGCCCGCGGCCTCATACTTGCCCGACTTGGAGATGACTCTTCCCAGACCCGGGTGGATCTCAGCCTGGAATGGCCCAAATGGACACTTCTCGCCATCAATGCTGATGTAGCCATCTTTCTGGTCGCGGGGGATGATGCGATACGCCGAGATCTTCTTGTAGTTGACGTGAGGGTTGTCAAACAATCTCTCAGCCTCGACGTCGAGAAGAACCTTGATCGCCGTGAAGAAAGGCAGATCACCTTCAATGGTGACGAGATCCATCAAACCGTCCGAAATCAGTGATGCAGCGAAGAAAGGAGCATCGGGTGACATGTATGCCATCTGCGGTAGTCAGTATCGTTCGGAGTACAAGGCTTGGTTCAACCACTCACGTTACCGGCATAGAAAGTGCCAATTCTATCATAAGGAATCAACTCCCATCCTTCAGGAAGCTCATCCTGAACAGTGCCATACTTCAACTCGGGCAAGCCTGCGTTCTCATTTACGAGTCCTGCATCAGGTTTCTTAGCCTGCTGAGCCAGGCTCGTGGAGCTCGCATGGTTCTTGTAGTGTGCCTTGACATCGCCCTTCTCTTCGATCTCAACCTTGACGGCCAGATCAAAAGGATAGCACTTCTTTTTAAACATGCGCTGTATAACGCCAAACTCGAATCGGGCACTGCCCATCCATCGCATGTGCTCTGTGCCAAGATCGCATTCAGCGATGAGACCGAGTGTCTGAGAAAGGAACGAAATGATGCGATTGCTGCCAGACGTAACCGACACCAGGTCCATTACAGTCACGACACCCTTGATGATAGCAAGAGCGGCAAACGAGGGTCGATGAGACCCGTACAGGTTGCACGAGAATGCATTGCCCGATCCGCAGGGGATATGACTAACAGGCATCGTAGATAGCGCTTTGGCAGCATCGGGTCGCTTGGCAAGACCGTTGAAAATCTCGTGTGGCGTTCCATCTCCAGAGCATGCCATGATGGTGTCGTATCTGGACAAGTCGGCGTTTTGTGCCAGCTCAACGGCTTGTCCACCATGTTTCAATATCGCAATTTCAAGCTGCATCTTGGCAGCTTGTAGAAGAGGCCGCACCTCATTCTCCCACTGCTTGACAGCACCTCCGGGTCCAGAGTTGGGGTTGATTAGAACGTAGGCACGTTTCTGAGGCTGTGCATCACCGTATGCGCGCGAGAGCAGGATTTTGACAAAGATATCGGATGGTACTCCGCTGGTCGAGTCGTTGTCTGTGGCAAGCGCAAAGGACCATTGTGCAGGCTTGATGAGCGTCTTCGAAGCGTGGATGGCGTAGTCGATAGTGATGCGGTTGTTGGAGAGTTCGGCCCATAGGACGTTGTAGAAGGGAATGGTATTCTTTGCGGTGGATTCTGTAGCGGCGAAACAAGCATGGTCAGCAGCTATTCCCATAGCGTACGAATTGCATCAAATTTGGGGATCTTACTCTTACCACTAGTCAAAGGAGCACAAGAGGAGCGGCCTGACTTGTTTGTAGCAGGATCTGTATATGATCGATCAGTCACGATGCTTGGGCCTGTGTTTTATCCGAGAGATCCGCACCACTGAGCTCCAGGCCTTCGATTCCAATTGTCAACTTCTTCTTGCCCTCCAAGAGGAGTTGCATCCCAATGCCGTCTCCCAACTTTCTACCGTCCTGGGTAGCCATTGCAAATGGGCCTAGCCAATGTGCTGATGGAGGTTGTGCTGTATATGCTGAATGCTTTGAAGGTCCGGGTAGTCGCAAGGATTAGTTCGATTATCGCGATTGGAGCTAGTCGTGCACGTAGCGGGACCTAGATTCAAGAGAATGAAATGGATAAAAGAAGGAATTGAGCAACGTGCTTTGGCCACATGAAAAGAAAAAAGGCGGAAATCCCAAAACCTAGTTAGGTAGAGGTGTGATAACGAGTGAGTTAATGAATGAATGGATGTCCCGGAGTGCTTTTCGTTTCCATTCGTAGGCAGGATCAACCGGATTACGCGGGTACCCGTTCTAACTCCAGATCTGCGGGGGCGGCACACGCGAAATTACCCAGAGCCAGCCCCTGGAAATGCTTACCTTTGGCGTACCTGGCTGGATGGAGCTGACAGCTGAACCAAATGGTACACCTACCTAGCTAGGTGTGCAATAGTGGAGACAGCCTGTCAGACACTCGGACTCTCGTCACTGTCAGGGACTGTCACGATAAATGGAACTCTACAAATAGCCACTACTCGCTCGCTCTCTCGCCTCGCCTGTTGCTTCGGTGCCCGCGGGTGCCCACGATTTGTCGGCAATTGAACTTCAATTAAGCAGTTGCTTTTCTTTTTTTTTGAGGGCTTACCTCAGATTTGTCACAAGGTCCGTCCAATGTAACTCGAATCTAGATCTCAAGACACGCACCGTAAGTTACAAAGTTTGAGGCTTCTTGTCAGCCAATGCATTCGACCAATGAGGCTAATAGCGCATGCTTATTCTACAGGATGGATGGATGAATGGATGCTTTTTACTTTTCCGCATGTTCCCAAAACTCCAATTCCCCCGCATCTCTGTTTGAGCCATTCCTATTCCTTGCGCCAGTCTGCCCGCCTGCCCTGCCCTGCCCATCCTTCTCCTTAACCCTTTCTAACCTGAACTGGAGCACATTGGAATCGCAACCCTCGGTTGCATGCGTCTAAATATCCCGGTATGGCCAATGCCGTTCAACAACGCCCATGCCATGCGTTGAGCCTCCATAAACTTTTGACTATCACCAAGTCGATATCAACCCTTATTCAAGTCTTGTCACGTTGGGGAACTTCTCCTGGGCTGCCTTCTTGTAAGATTCCACCTGGGAGCTCCTCCAACTCCTGAGCACCTCAAGACCCTCAATGGCATCCTCATAGGTGGCATTGGGGATATTCAAGATCCCAGCAACAGCCTCCTCTGTCTTGGTCTTATCTTGGCCCAATAGCCTCTGCGTCTTGATGGCAGAGAGAACATGTCTGGGGCTACCCTTGTTGGCAGCCAGGAACTCATCATTGAGCTTGGCGAGATCCGTCGAAGGGTCAACCGCCTTGAATTCAGCCTTGAGCACCTCGAGAACCTTAGGCTCAATGTCTGTCGCTGTCTTGAGTAGCTGAGCAAATGCCACGGTCTGTTCGTGTACCCTGGGGGATTCAGGGTCAAGTGCCAGAGCAGCTGTGAGGCAACGAAGGGCAAGAACGTACTTCTCTGTAGGACGGGTGAGTTAGCAAATGCAAAACAAAAAAGTTCTGGTATTCAACTTACTGCGGCGCATGTAAACCTCAAAGCCAGCGAACTGGGCGTTGATGTTCTTGGGGCTGAATTGGAGCAGAGGGTTGACAAACTTCATGGCATCGCCAAGAGGGTCAGTGGTTTCGGCCAACTTCAATCCGAAAGGATCATCGTCTTGCTTCTTGATCTCTCCATCCTTATCTTTACCCTTGTTGGGGTCTTGTTTAGCTTTTAGCTCAGCGGCCTCCTTTTCCAAGCGCTGCTGCTCCTTCTTGGCCTTCTTGGCGGCCTTCTTCTTAGCCAGGGCATCCTCAGCATCCTCGCCATCAGCGCCATTGACACCGTTCGCGGAAGGCTTGTCAGCCAGCTTGAGGTAGACTTCAACTGCGTCCAGAGCAGCCCGGGAGAAAAAGGGGTGGTCACGGACGTGGTCTTCCCATCGCATCATATCGATGTAGGCGCGGATCTGGCCCTTGCGTAGAGAGAAGCTGTGGAAATCAAACTGATCCTCCTGCCACACCTCAAAGATGTTGAAGATTTGCTGGAACCGCTTGAGAGCCAGTGCGACGTTGCCTGAGCGGGCGTATGCCTCGCCATCTTCTGTCAGGAACCACACGCTCTGCATATCCAAGAGATCGGCCAAGGGACCGCCGACAGTCTCTGCACGTGTGAAAAGCCCAACTGTCTTGAGAGCCTTGTCGTTCTCGTTGTTGCGAAGCTGGTACTTGGCGGCTTTAGTGTTGATGTATCTATCCTTGAGATCAAGTTTCCTGGCGCGGTCCATTGCCTTGGAGGCTTCTTGTACATTTCCGCCATGCTTGATGATTCGTGCCTTAGTCATGGCAAAGTCGACGCTCTTAGGGTCCTTCTCGATCGCCTTTTCGACGTACTCCATGGCTTTTGTCAAGTCGCGGCTGAGATGATAGTTGTAGTGCTGGGCAAGGTAGTAGATAGCTGCTGCTTCTCCCTTGTCCTTGCTCTCTGAATCGGCACTCTGCGAGTTTAAGTAGTTCTCGGCCAATTCGCGAAGGGTATCCTTCTTGAAAGAATCAGAGTACAGGTGCTTGAGGTTAGCAAAGGTTGATGGAACTCCCTTGTTGAGCATCAACGTCAAATAGGCTTCGGCAGCTTGCTTAAAGTCATCGCCTACCAACAAATTAGTACCGGTGTGTAGTGGGTGCCTTGACCCGATTTACCTGATAGGAAGTCCAGCGGCAACCGGCGCGCGGCATCGCATCGAGGGTACTTCTCGGCATACTCATCATAGATAGCCTTGCGAGCCTTGGCATCCTCCTTTGGCACCTCCAGGACCTCGAGAAGCTTCTCGTAGTATGCTTGGTGCTCCGAGTTGCGGTCAAGGAGAGCACGGTAGGCCTGAGCAGCTTCCTCCTTCTTGTCCAGCTTGTGAAGATACTCAGCGCGAGCCTCCATAACAGCCAGTCGGTCGAGATTTTGCTTAGCAGCGGTGTTCAAGTGCTCAAGTGCCCGTTCATAGTCCCCTTGCTCCGCAATCAAAGAGTTTTTGTACATGATTGCTTCTGAGTGCTCGTTGTCGAATTTGGAGGGTTTCGTCTTCAAGGTCTCCTCATAGGTGTTCATAACCTTCTCAGCCTCAGCGGGGTTTCCGGAAAGATGGTGGGCAATGGCGAGCGCAGTCCAGCTTTGTCGAATTTGAGGTCGGGCCTGGAGCATAGCAGTTCGACTCTGGATGTACCCCTGATAATCGCGGCATTGGATTTGCAGAATGGCCAGATCTCGCTGGATTTGTGCCGACTCAGGCTCTAGTCGAAGAGCAAACTTGTATGCCTTGATAGCCTCCTCGAAGTTCTTGTTTGCCCGGTGCAGCAGACCATACACGTGCCAGCAAATATGCGACTTCATGTCCATGGTCAAAGCCTCCTTTCCCAAAGCAAAGGCTTCTTCTGTCTTGCCCTGAGCATTCAAAATCAGAGCCTTCATCGCAGTGGTGTCTCCATGTTTAGGGTGCTTCTTGAGAATAAGCTCGGCGGACTTGAGGCCACGCTTGTGTTGCTTGTCTTCGTAGTATCGAATAACGGAGCGAAAGAGCGAGGCCTCCTTCGAGGCGAGAGGCTGAGGCATCGTGAGAACCGGAGATTAATTCAGGCCGTCGAACAGCATAGAAGTCGTGAGTTGGTTGGTTATGGTCGGTTTCCGCTGTCGGCGACAATTATAGGCTGCCAGGAGGATCGGATGAGGGGTGTGCGGGCGAGTGTGATGAAAAGGTACAAGGAAGCTTTGGCGGGATAATACCTCGCCAGGAGAGGACGGTAGAAGAAGGATGGAGGGTAAAGAGGCGGCTTCCCTGACCGGCGGTTGTAGAGAGATGTTGTTTTGGAGTTGAAGGTGCTGTACCATACGACCTGAGGAAATGATGTGGACAGGAATTGCTGCGGTAGGCCGGCAATTTCTCGGAGCCTGTGCTTGTGGTGGGCTACAGAGTGAGTTAATGTATGAGGTGGTGGTGGTTTTGGCGGGGCAGTCCAGGACCCATGACATAGCATGCCTCATGAGAGTTGCACAAATTTTGCCATCACAGCAATCGCTTCATGAACTTATGATGCACCTGTGACACTATGGATTCTTATACAGGCTATAGCTGCTCAGCTAACCATGAAACATGAATATTGAAACTGCTGGTCATGTTTGACATCTTGTGAGCTTCGCCTATCTTATGTACCCAAGCCCAAGGAGCAGGTAGCCCAAGTACAGCAAACTGTCCATGATATAAAATTATGAGGAACTGAGATTGTGAGCAATTATAGTACTTCAAACTCCTGTCTCGGTTAGAAATCTCTTTTATTTTTTATTCATACAAGTGGCGTTATGTTGTAGCATGCTTATTGTACATGAAGTCCCTATCCTACAGTCCACCTTTTATCATGCTATACATTTACTTACTCCAAAGGCCGTTGTCTTGTCTGGGAGCCAGGTCATATTACCATGGCTTACACAGATTTCTTCGAGTTCTGAACCTTCCTCCACTTGCTGATAGTATCCTCCCAGCTTTCAAAAGGGTCGCCCCCGCATCTTTGCTGTACCACCTCCCATGTTCTATGTCGTACGATACCCTCAACACCACGCTCTTGTCTGACAAGGGAAGCCAGGCGCTCAGTACGGGCTTCGCGTGGGAAGAATCTACCGGAATATGGATCCAATCGTTCGTCAACTATTCTGTCGCGGTCCTGCTCTTTCTCAAGCTCTCTAAGAGTTCGATCCGGATCATCAGGGTCCGGGCTGGCTGCAACCAGAGCGCAGTAGTTTAGCACCTCAGCTCGAGCTTCCCATGATGGGAACAAGACCTTCTCTTTGAAATCCAAGCATGACTGAGAATCGATCTGTTTTGAGGCTGGTTTCGGTGTGCGTTGCGAAGTAGAGGTAGGGTCGAAGCCGGATCGGGACGGCGTCACCAGGGCATTGAGATTCTGGGTGATTGAATCATCAATGGATGATCTCGAGAGTCGAAGGAAGTCTGAAGACAAGTCAATCAGCCATAAGTTCTAGATCCGAGTGTATCTGACTCGGCCTGACCTCGTAGTGTGCCATATGAAAAGCAGAACTGTGGGGTAAGTTGAGGTTGTGCAGATGGTTGAGTCATGGTATTCTCCGGCCGCGAGGACCTCTCCTTCTGAGCGTCCAGCGAACCTTTCCAGAGTAGTCCAGCCAGAATGGGCGGATGTTTTAGTTCAACTGTTTAGAAGCTGTGATAGTGCTAGTGTGTTCAATTAAAACGTGGCTCGCGAGAGATCTGAAACAAGATCAAGTCGTGTCGTGTTGGTTGTTTGAAGTTCACCGTGTCAGCGTTGGCTCTATCTTGACTTCAGTGACGCAACTAAAGTGTTAGCGGAACTAACCTACCTAGAGCTGGCTCTTGACCCCGGCAACTCCGGATAAACTTGAACTCCGCTACAGGCCCAGATGCTATTATCAGACCTAATCATATTAATAGATTTGACAGAAGATACTAAATCTGTTTTATCAGACTAAGTGTTTTCTCTTGAGGAAATCGCATGACAATCGAAGCCTCAACTGCTGTTATTGTTGATTTTTAGAAGACGGGAAGTGCCGTGCCAGAGTGATTAACCAGATATAAGACAAGCGTGAGCACCGCACACGCCGACAAGAAGTCAGGAACAGGCGCAACGCCAAGGGGCCACGTTCAGGACGAGGCGCAGGATCTTGCTTCAGATTCAGGGTCTGTATTTTTGGACCAGTCTAACCGACATTGCTAACTGTTGAAGCGATTAGCCACCACCACCACCAAGTCGACCAGCGCGCGCTGCGCTTTACGCTTGACACTGTCCTGGCTGCTCGGTACCGGGCGGAGGGGACACAGGGTTCAAGCAGCAGTTGGAGGTTATGGCCCTACCGCACAGAGGGCGCCATTTAAGCATTGACATTTTAATACTATCAACGCCTCACCGTTCGGGCGTTCAGCACGATCTTCTGACGGGACGACTGTGCCTGGCCATAGCTGGTTGAGTTGAGTGAGTGGGCGAGCATGATGGACACTGGATCACAGGCTCAGGAGTGAACCTCAGCAACTAGATTCATATGCAGCTATTCTTCAACCAAGTCAGGGATGTCTCTAGCGGGAGGGGAGGACTTCCCCATGAGGCTAAAATGGCTTCGAAGACTCCGTTACTACCACATGGGATAAAGGACGCAACATGAGCGACTCACGATCCCGCAGGTGCAGACGCCACCGTTGGGGCCATCTGCCGGCTCAGCTCCAAACGCAACCCTATTTGTTGCTGTTCTAGGTATCGATCAGCCAAGTTTCCAAACAACTGGGTGACTGTTTCGTAGTGGCTCGTGGCCATGTCCGCTTATCTGGTGTTGCGCTAAGTCCAACGCCCGGGACCGATTGCCACCTAGGAATCACCACATCATGTTAGCTTACCATCCAGCACGGGTTCGGCGCCGGGCTAGAAGCCGTCTGGCTCAAGCCTCTCTAAGCTATGGGCTACCACTGGGTCTTGAGTGTGTGACGACGGTGCGTGGTAAATAGAGCGCGGGCCGTCGTCACTATGTTGCGTCGAGGCTTCAACCATTTACTACATACTCTGCTGCGCACGCACGAATCTGATCTGAGCACGCACGCACAGCGAAGGCTAAATAAAGCGAGAGCACGGGCTTGTAAGATCCGCTCTCGTAGGAATCGAATCGTACAATTACCCCCAAGTCCCTGCTCAAATCTGTTCCGGCCCTGGTCTGGCCTGGTACGGAGTGTATTACTTTGGCGTTTCTGAGCTGATCCAACCACCACCAATTTACCCTCCCCCAAAGATGGATCACCTCCAGAGTCGAGTCGAGAAGGCGAACCTCCAAGATCTCATTGACTTGTGCGAGCAACTTTCCGAGGAGTGCAGGGGTATCTCCAACTGTCTCAACACCAGCCCAGTTATTTTGTCCTCGCTTGCCAAGGAGTGTCGTGCCATCACAAATGCGCTTGACAGGTTACACGAACTCAGCCGGTCGATTGAAGGTGGTGCAGAGAGCGTGCGGGCATCAAATAATGAATTCGTCTATTCCGTTTCGAAAGATGTGCATGAGCTCAGGGGAGCACTGAAACGCATCAAGGGTCCGGATAGAGACAGCGGCATTCATCTCAGCGAACCACAACTTATTATTGTCTGGAATGAAGTTGCGTTGAAGGAGTTCCTTGCACGACTGCGCACTCATCAAGCGTCTCTTCACACTCTTCTCAATACAGCGACACGGTAAGTAACCTGTTCAGCTGCATTGATGTAAGGCTAATTCTTGGTAGTGCTAGTTATAGCTTTGGGGCAAATGACATGAACAGAGGGCGTGTGATCGAGCCTGATATTAGAGTGGACGAAGCTCTACGAAGTCTTGCTCAAAAGTTCACAGCACCAAACCAACGGTCTGTTGTGTTACCCAGAGTCAGCGACTCTGCCGAGATACAGGTCCTCCTCGATACACTTGTACCGCCTCCAGGAGTCAACTACGTACGAACCAAGGATGCCGCACACGAACTACACAACGCCATTGAATTCAGTGACGAGACAGCCGTATTTCACATTCTCCTTGAACGCGCAGACCCCAACATTATGCTCCCTGGTTCGATGCTCTCTCCGTTGCATCGCGCCTTCGACAAGGGGCACATGTTAATTGCTGCATTCCTCATTGTAGCCGGTGCAGATGTTGACGAGCCAACTATCGAAGGCCACACAGCACTAATGAGAGGTATTAAGTGCGGATTCTCAGAGCAGTTTGCGATGCTCGTGATCCACATGAGGGCACGCATCAATGCGATCGATAACGAAGGGTGCACAGCTCTCCACCTCTCAGCTGCCTCGGATGTTATTGATGATGAAACCCTCCCAGTTCTCCTCGGCGCTGGCGCCGACGTCAACATTGTCGATTACAATGGCCAAACACCACTTCTTGTCGCAATCCAACATGGCCGCTGGTCGGCCGCGACAAAGCTGGTGCAAGCTGGTGCAGATTTGGAGGCACGATTACCAGATGGAAAGACGGCTCTCCATCTGGCCATAACCATGCGCAACCAGGAGTTTTCGCAGGTTTTGATATCTCGCGGAGCAAACGTTGATCGGAAGCTCCGTGAGCATACACCCCTGACAATGGCTATCAGCTCCCGCTGCACAGCTATCACAGCCGTTCTTTTGGATAGTGGAGCGAACCCCAACCTAGCTAGTCGGAACGGAAACACGCCTCTCCTCGCGGCGGCAGCCACTGGACACGACGAAACTGTGCGATATCTTATTGCCCATGGGGCAGATCCGTCAGCGACTCAAGGACAGTCTGGGTATTCACCGATGCACATGGCGGCACACAAGGACAAGCCTCATATTCTTCAGCTATTAGCTGATTCTAGAGCGCCTGTCGATGTCTTGGATAAGACAGGTGAAACGCCCCTTCTGGTGGCTGCCAAGCTTGGTAATTCTGAAAGCATCTTTCGATTGATCAAACTTGGTGCCGATATCGAACGGGTAGGACCTGATGGTATGAGCATTCTTTCTCATGCAGTCAAAATGGGTGATATCAATCTTGTCACTGCGCTCCTGGAGCAGGGAGCCGGTATGGAAATGTCATCTATGTTTAACCCAAGGGGCAGCAAGGAGTATTTGATGCCCGAGCCGCAGACAACACCGGTTCACGTTGCCGCTCAACATGCACGAGATGATATTTTGATGCGACTTGTTTCGTACGGTGCCTCTCTTGAGAACACCATCTTCCCTGGCCGGACGCCTCTATCTATTGCAGCGTCGCATGGCCATATCTCAACCGTAAAGCTACTTCTTCGACTCGGCGCCAACACGCACGCTTTAACGACACACGGCGATACGATTCTTTTTGAAGCATCCGCAAACCAAGCAACACTCAAGGTCTTGCTCCAACAGGGAATCGACGTGAACCACCAAAACGACCGGGGCGCTACAGCGCTTCACTACGCGGCTCTTCGCGGACACATCGGGGGTGTGAGGATGTTGCTAGAGAAGGGGGCTCGACAGTACCACGCAAACGCAGTGTGGGATGCCTGGGAGGACAGAGACGGCGCGGGAGGTTATCGACAGGGCACGCCAGCTGGTATGGCTATGCAACGAGGTCTGGACAAGGTTGCGGAGTTAATTGAGGGATGGAAATATCATTGACTAGGGACTTGTTTTATGGATGGAGTATTGGACGACAAAACCGTATATCCTCGGTATATCCTTTGTATGTAAGATTGGGTTGTGCTTGTTAAGATACCACAAAAGAATTGTTTTGATTTATTCTGTAGTTCCAGGGGAGTTATGAATGAAATGAAATAAATATTCATACATAAACAATAATGTTGCATGCAATAGTTCAGCTTTTCGATTTCAGCCCTGTAATTTTATGTCTCATCACCACCAGAAAAAAAGAGGCAGCCAGCCATTAACAGTTACGGATACGAAAAGTCCTGACTAAATGCCTGTAAATTAAGCGGCACGCGGATGACGCGCAACCGACCCGTCAGAGGTGACGTGACAATAAGATTAATTAATAAATCACCAGTAGCGACGATGAGATCTCTCACCCCAACGAGCTCTCCGCCAGATACGAATACGAGACATCATGACGCCTTTGAAGTGTTGACGTAATGGCCTCAAGTCTGGGCAGTGCTGTGCTTACAGAAGAGGCCATCCATGATGGGCGTATCTCAATTTCACTACTGGGTCGCTTGTTCTACTCTGTTGAATTAGAATATCGGCTGTGTCTCGTGATCCGGTAGCTTAGGGAGCCAGGGAATAATTCTTCATGACATTTAGCCAGATCAACTTTCTCCCATCATAACAATCCTCTTCTTTTCTTCGTATCGCATCCGAGTACCCCTTTTGTCTCTGAAACAGTCGAGACGAGACGAGCTGCCCACTTGTTCCCACATCCACGGTACGGATACTACCTACGTACTTATCTTTCAAGATCTCCCCAAGTTTTAATTCTTATTTATATTATACTACCTACTACACTAGCATATCCTTCTTCATCAATCAACTAAACCCCGAGTTCTTCATCTGCAGTGCAAACGTCACAGCAGCAGCAACGCCCCGCCCTCCCTTAGTTACTACCCTGCTTCCAACCCCGCAATCCGCAATCGGCCCCTCGTCAACTGCTGCATACATCCTGCACACGAGACCGACCACTTCTCAAACCTCTCGTCCCGTCACATCCGTCGCAAATCCTCCATCTGCATATCTCGACTTTTCTATACACGGCGCAAATCTTCAATCATGTCCTCTACGGCCCCATCCTCACAGGCGAACAGCAGCAGCTGGTCCGCCTTCCTCAAGGTAGATATCTTCCCAACGTCACTTCAAGCTCTGGCCTGCTTGGAGCATCTTGTACTGACCCTCGTCGTTGTGGCGTGCTCTATAGTCCATCGCATCCTTCAATGGCGACCTGTCTTCTCTCACCGCGCCTCCATTCATCCTCTCCTCCCAGTCTCTCACCGAGTTCTCTGCCTACTGGGCCACGCACCCTCCCATCCTGACCGCCCCGGCTGCCGAGTCTGATCCCGCCAAGCGTGCTATGCTCGTCCTCAAGTGGTTCCTCTCGACTCTCAAGCACCAGTACGCCAGCCGAAGTGAGCAGTACGGAAACGAAAAGAAGCCCCTGAACCCCTTCCTGGGTGAGCTTTTCATCGGTACCTGGTCCGACGAAGCTGGCGAGACCACGCTTGTCTCAGAGCAGGTCAGCCACCATCCTCCTGCTACCGCCTATTGCATTCGCAACGACAAAACTGGTATCCAGCTTGAGGGTTACAACGCTCAGAAGGCCACTTTCAAGAGTACCATCATCGTCAAGCAAATTGGTCACGCCGTCCTGCGAGTTCCCCTTCCCTCAGGCGAGATCGAATCCTACCTCATCACCCTCCCCGGCCTCCACATCGAGGGTCTGATCTTCGGCGCTCCCTTCGTTGAACTCGATGGCTCAAGTCACATCACTAGCTCAAGTGGCTTCACTGCCAAGATTGACTACAGTGGCAAGGGGTGGCTCTCTGGAAAGAAGAATACCATCATTGCCAGCGTTTATCCTACAGGAAAGGAGAAGGAGGTCCTTTACAATGTTACTGGCCAGTGGAACAAGGCTCTTGAGTTCTACTCTGGACCTGCCAAAACCAACTCCAAGTCCACTCTTGTCGGCACCTATGACGCCGTCGGTACCGCTCAGACGGAGCTCCAAGTTGCCCCTCTCGATAAACAACATCCCCTCGAGTCTCGCCGTGCTTGGTCTCGTGTTGCCGAGGCCATTCAGCAGGGCGACATGGACACCACCGGTACTGAGAAGGGCAAGATCGAGAATGCCCAGCGCAACATGCGAACCAAGGAACGTGAAGAGGGCCGCGCTTGGGATCGCCAGTACTTCACCGCCGCAGAGGGCCAGGATCCCGTCCTTGGGCAGCTCGGCAAGGTCGTTGGCGTGCCCATTGACGGAGATGCCGAGAAGACGGGTGGTCTCTGGCGGTTCGATAAGACCAAGGCTGACGCCCGCGCTGGTGAGAAGCTGACTGAGGACGCTGTGGCCCAGATAGAAAAGGAGCTTCTTGGCTGGTAGTTAGGCCCAAGGAAACCCTGAAACAACATAGCGATGAGAGCGGAAGCACGTGGGTTGCATAATGCATGGTCAAAGAAGGAGTGCGGGCAAAGGTACGAAGTTAAAACAAAAGAGATGGGCATGGACTTGGGTTAGAATACACGGCGCTCGGCACATGCTCTCTGATACGAGAGACAATCCGCGACAAACCAAGGGGGAGGTATCCCAACGGTTGGTTTGTATAATACTTAGCAGGTTATATACGTTCTACGATTAATGACATGGTTTTCATGTTTTTCTGTGTTTTAAGCTGTCCATCTAAACATATAGAGGGAGATTGTTGGGTGTTTGTTCTAATAGGACGGAGCAGATACCAATGTATTTATATCACGGTAATGGAATCGACATGGGCATCATCATTTTTTATTAGTTTTACTACTTTCATCGCCTCGTAATGTCCCTTGCAACTATAGACTGCAATGTTTTGACTGAACCAAGGTGAGGGCATCTTTTTGAATCCCTCTTTTTATTTTCCAAACGATACTCATGAATTGTGTCGCGGTATTGGGATATCATTAGAACCAGTGAGCGTCTTTTTCGACATTTATAGCTGGTTGGAGGTGTTGAAGTCCTGGAGGGCCTCGGTAACACGCTTGGTCATGGTCTTCTCACCCTCACGGACCCAGACACGGGGCTAGATAGAGTGTTAGTACATTGTCATACATATACAGCAATACGGTGTAAACTTACGTCGAAGTACTTCTTGTTGGGCTTGTCCTCGCCGTCGGGGTTGCCAACGGTGGTGCTGACGTACTCGCGCTTGTTGACCATGTAGTCTCGGATACCAGAGCAGTAAGCGAACTGCATGTCAGTGTCGACGTTGACCTTGACAACACCATAGCCAATGGCGGTGAGGTACTCCTGCTTGGAAGAGCCGGAGCCACCGTGGAAAACGAAGAAGACGGGCTTGTCGTTGTTGGACTTGAGAGCAGCCTTGACGTGAGCCTGGTGCTTGCCGAGAAGCTCGGGGTGGAGCTTGACGTTGCCGGGCTTGTAGACACCGTGGACGTTACCGAAGCCAGCGGCGATGGAGAAGTAGGGGGAGATGGGGGAGAGGGTGTTGTAGATGTTGAGGATATCCTCGGGCTGGGTGTAGAGGGAGTTGTTGTCGACATCCTCGTTGTTGACACCATCCTCCTCACCACCGGTGATACCAATCTCCATCTCGAGCCACTGCTTCATGGGGGCAGCACGCTTGAGGTACTTGGCGGTGGTCTCAATGTTCCACTCGACAGGCTCCTCGGAAAGATCAATCATGTGAGAGGAGAAGAGAGGCTCGCCCTTCTCCTTGAAGTAAGCCTCGTCGGCATCGAGCATGCCATCGAGCCAAGGGAGGAGCTTCTTGGCGCAGTGGTCGGTGTGAAGGACGACGGGGATACCGTAGGTGGGGGCGAGAGCGCGGACGTAGTGGGCAGCAGCAATAGAGCCAGCAATGGAAGCGGCCTGGTCAGTGTTGCTCACACCCTAAAGAGTTGTTAGTTGGATGGATGGTGTGATTGGGAATTTTTGTTGAGAAACATACCTTTCCAGCGAAGTAGGCGGCACCACCCTGGGAGAACTGGAGGACGACGGGAGCCTTAGCATCACGGGCAGCCTCGAGGGCAGCAACGACGGTAGAGGAGGAGGTGACGTTCTATGATTTCAAATTAGTTGTGGTCCTTTGCGTTGTTTTTGGATGGTCGGGCATACGATGGCGGGAATGGCGAACTTGTTCTCGCGGGCGTACTCGAAGAGACGGAGGACATCGTCACCGACGATGACACCGGTCTTGCGGCTGAGGACGTCTTGGGCACCCATTATTGCTGGTTTTGATGAGTAGGACTGAGGAGTTGTAGGTTGAGATGAATGATGAAGGAGAAGAAAATCTAAAAATGAGAAAGAAAACTGTCAGTTATGAATGAAGAGGAGCAATGACGAAGGAGGGGGGTGTAGCGGGGTTTTCAATCCAAATGGATCTGTTTGGGCGTTATCGATAAAAGCAAAGCAGCAAGGGGCAGAGTGGCAGCTACGGCGGTTTGGAGGGGCAGACAGGGCAGGTAGGAGGGGCAGTTCTGACGCTCTTGCCGAGAGCTGCTCTGTGCGGACCCAGAATGAGTTCATCAGGTTGAGGCCATGAGCTGTTTACAACATCTAACAGCCATTGTCGGTGAGGCATAAACAGAGGCCATGATAAGACAGCGGATCTTTTCATCTCGCCAGGACGGCTCGTCTAATTCATCTTGCAGCATGCTGCTTCCGATTGGCGAAGACGGGCATGCATCGTGAATCGTCCGAGATTCGTGGCTGTTGAGTATGGGCTGAGACTGTTGAACGATTTGACCGCGCCATCAAGTGAGACGATTGGTATCGCCTCATCCGGAGACGCCCATTCGCAATTCACCGCACACCTCAACCTATTTCAGGCCCTCGAGTCTCAATCCTCCACGGTTGCTCCGATTCCCGGTGGCTCTCCGGTCGCTCCGCGGCCGATATCTTTTCTCTGGCCTTCTCTCGGCCTCTGTGCTACTCTCTCTTCCTCTCATAACTCTTCTCGCTATCATGTTGCCCACCTCGTCTCCGCTATAGGGCAGCCGGGCTCGCACATTTTTTCCAGACCAAGACTTTGTCCAGAAAATCGCTCCCCCAGCAAGCTCACTCGAGGTAGCTAGCGGGAGCTCTCTGGCGTTGTTGAGCGTGAGCGTGCTCGGTGGTAAAGTGGGGTCACCGACACAGCTCCGGTGCAGAGCAAATACATTGAATGGGATTGGACTCGGTAGGTAACAGTGGAGAGTGATGCGACTTACACAATTAGATAGACAAACGACCTAGCGGTGATGTCGGCAGACGATAACTAGTGGAGGAATTGTCAAGATTTGAGAATGAAACACCAACATGGGGGAGGGGTAGCCGACTTATATGCTGCCCTCCCAAGCCTCCTCTATGCCGAGAGCTGTTCCTGCCGCAGCCGACGCTTCGGGGCAGTCGACGGGAACATGCGGGACGGCCTGGCCCTTGGACACCATTGATCGGGCTCATATCTCTCAATGTTAGCAAATACACGGACTCTGATTCTCGTGCGACCCCGTCTTCCCCGCATACTTGGATATCATGAGCATCACGGTTGGCTAGAAGGCTTCCATAGCCCATGGCAGTGGACACCTCCGGGTTGACTTCCGTCGATGCTGTTTGACTAACTAGTCCTCCCCAATTTGCAAAGCCACGATCCGAGGCCAATCATATGAGCCAATGCAGCTGGCGCAGTTGTATTGCCGATGACAACCATTCTCGATCATTATCGCACCCTGCAAGGCTTGCATAGCACTGAAACGTGCTCCCACAACAGGAGCGTTCATATTACACTCATATTGAGTAATTTGATGTTGGAAATCATGATCGCTGCTGTATTGGTGGAGCTTTCGACATCATTCTTGCGGGACCTCTTTAGGTGCCGACCAAACATGATCTCGGTGATCTAATACCGAACCGCATTCGAGATTGATTCATCATGATAATGACGAGGCAAACTCGGATCAGCAATTCGGTTTGATACTCCTCATTTTCGCTTTCGAATTTCTTGCCGGTTGATACCGAATTCCTAGCCGAGAAATAACAAATGCAAATCCCAAAAGATACCCTTGATATTGGCCAAAACATGCCAGTTCATCATGATGATAAACTTGAAGCTATTTACGTCACGCAGTTTGCGTTTCGCGCTTTAAGCTACATATATACCAAGCTACTCAATTACATTATTGAGTAGTCTGGTTTCTCAGCTGATCATACCTCAGTTCCATCCACCCGAAGATGCATTCGATTGAGGCCTTGGACCATCCACAAAGCTCGTCGTAGCTTCGAAATCTACCCCTCCTATCCTGTCCCTCCATTCGTTCAACCCCGCTTAGTCTATGAGGTTCTGGAACCTCCTTGAAGCTCACCCCACTCGGATACGCTCGATTAGCTAACGAAATTGAGCAGAACCGGCCCTTATCGTCAGCTCACAGAGTCGTACCGCTCAAATTCTGTGATAGGGATGCTGCCTTCAACAACAACAACAGCTGATTGGCTTCCGTAGCTCAGTTGGTTAGAGCGTCGTACTAATACTTCATTCCGAGTATCCGGTAATGCGAAGGTCTCAGGTTCAAGCCCTGGCGGGAGCAATGTCTTCCAGTGCCTCTCAGCTGTTGATTTTTTGCTATTTTTTTTGCTATTTTTGCGGTTGTGATAGTTAAGGTGGTGTTGGTGATGTTGGAGGCACAACACTGTGGTTTGTGATGAAAGGCCCCTTCTTCTACCACAGGCAGTCAGTATGGCAAAGAAAATAACTAGCATCTTGGTTCTTTAAAACTTTTGAAGAATTATCTATCATAAGACAGATAAAACTTCGTCCTGTAATTACCTAAAGTTCGTTCCTAATGAGAAGCCAGTCCACAACGCAAGATAAATCATGCTACCTACCCTAAAGCAGCAGCATTTTTAAACCGAAACCCAATTGAATGTTCGTAACTCAATGATGAATTGACAGACTGTCCGTATCATTTATGTTCTAAGTATCGTAATCACGCCGTTAAGATATTGTATTGTTTCATCATTCAGCATTGTGACGACCTCATTCATTCACGTGCATGGCATACAGAAAAAAAGAGGGTCAAAGAGATGCCCAATTATCAAGTGAACATCTCTCGTACATCACCTCACCAGCTACATTACTCTATGCCCACCCGTGGGCTATCCCAACCAGAACCAATGTGAAAAGCTCTGTATCGTCCTTTCAACTATTCACACAGCCCCATCGCCAAAGATGGACGAAGAAACCCTGAAGGAAGCTCTCCAAAGCTTCCCAAATGCTGAAAAAACGACACCAACAGCAGCGGCACCAGCAGCGGCAGCATCAGGGCTCAACATCAATGCGCTGTTCGATAACCCGCTCTTTGCCGGTGGAATTGGTCTCGCATCATTAGGAGCAGTTGCGGCTTTCGCGCGCAAGGGCATGATCTCTGCACTTGGAGCAGCTCGCCGTCGCTTGCTCGTCAATGTCGAAATCAGCAAGCAGGATCCCGCCTATCCATGGATTCTAGCTTGGCTATCGCAGCCCCGCCAACACACAGGCTTCATTGCTTCTCGACTCACCCGAATTCACAACCTCTCTGTTTCGACAACGACTGCATCTCGGACAGCTGGAGTCAGCGGACCTCAGAATGCGCATTTCTTCCTACAACCGGGCTTTGGACGACACATTGTCAAGTTCGGCAATGCTTATATTGCTGTGAACAGAGAGAAACACAACACTGCCAACATGAATACGGGCGAACCTCACGAGATTGTCCAGTTAACTACACTATGGGCCCACCGACACGTTTTCGAGGCAGTCTTCAGCGAGGCGCATCAGTTGGCAGCGAAGGCGAACGAGGGAAAGACTATTGTATACTCGGCTCGCGGAATGGACTGGGTACCGCTTGGGGACCCAAGGAAGAAGCGCCCATTAGGCTCGGTTGTCTTGGACGAGGGCGTCAAGGAGAACATCGTTGGTGATGTACAAGACTTTCTGAGCCGGCAGCAATGGTACGTGGACCGCGGTATTCCATATCGAAGAGGTTATCTGCTGTTTGGCCCTCCGGGTAGTGGCAAGACTTCGTTCATTCAGGCACTTGCAGGAGAGCTGGACTTTAGTGTTGCCATGATCAACCTCAGCGAGATGGGTATGACTGATGATAAGCTGGCCTATCTCCTGACCAAATTACCCAAGAGGAGTCTGTTACTGCTTGAGGACGCCGATGCAGCATTCGTGAATCGACGACAACGGGACTCCGATGGTTACAATGGTGCGACAGTTACCTTTTCTGGCCTCCTGAATGCCCTTGATGGTGTCGCTGCTGGTGAAGAGCGCATTGCATTCCTGACGACCAACCATGTCGACCGTCTTGATCCTGCGTTGATCCGACCGGGTCGAGTGGATTTGATGCTTCGCATCGGTGAGGCCACACGTTACCAGTCAGCTCAGATGTGGGATCGATTCTACGGTGACGTTGACGCAGATCACTCTGGCCGAGAACGATTCCTCAACCGACTTGAAGAGCTTGGTCTCTTTGGAGTTGGACCTGACGGCAAGCCATCAAACCGTCACACAAGCACTGCAGCAATCCAAGGATTGTTCCTGTTCAATAAGAACGACATGCAAGGAGCTATTGATATGGCTGAGGGTCTCATTCCAAGGAAATTTGAGGTTTCAGATGATTCAGAGGGAGCAATCAAAACCCGTGCATGATTGCTCGTGTATAACTGGAGTTGTATAAAACTGTAACATATGACTAGCTATTTGATACCCTGGTTGAAGGTGAGACGAATCTGTACAGTATATAGGAGCGAGGAGGAAGAAAGTGAGAAATAGAAACTCCGTCTTCTTATCCTACATAAGGATTAATTAAACTGCCATTGATAAAGTAACATAAATGAACAAATAAACCTTTTCTTATGAGTGATTTTTATTATAATCATCTTTTACAGAAAATCAGGAGTGGATTCTTTCTTTCCTTGTGGGAAGTCCAGCTGTGAGTCAGCGAATGTGAAGAGGATAGGAATTAAGTAAGTCAAGTGACCGTCCACTTTATGGCATGTTACTGTGAGTGAATATAATACAATCGATTGTTTGTAAGATGTGAAAGACAACATGCGAGCGATATTTCCAACCTCTGAGCTCGTGACTAGGTAGGTAGGTAGGTATTGTTGTTTGTTCGTGATGTGAGAGTGAGCTAGGGCCACTGTTGCCTGCCTGGATTTCGGCTCACCTATATAAAATGGAGGGCTAAGCCATCGTCGCGAACTACAGCCAATAAAAGAAACCTGGACTTTACATAACCTGATGAGATATTCGCAACACCATTAATTGACCAAAGACAATAAATTGGCAAATATTCTCATCAATGACACCCAACAACGGTCAGAGAACGTTAGATTCGTGGGTAATGGGGGGTTCATCATCAAGACCTGTTGTTTCATCGTCCCGGCAAGCGTCTGCATCAAGAGCTGCAACTGCAAATCAACATCCATACGCGACCGACAGACGCAGTGATCCATACAGGCGAGGTGCGGCGCTCGCGGCTGTAGCAAAGGAAACGCTGGCAGTCCTCCCCAGCATCCTCGCTCAGTTGCCAAACATCCGCGCCCACAGATCTGAGGAACTCCATTACAGCACTTTACCTCAACTCGACGCTGCTGAGTGTCCCAGACGAACAGCCTCGGGAAGGACACGTATCAGAATCGTCAATGATGACAGCTTCAACGCGGCCATAAGCCTTGCGGCTTCCAAAGGGCCTGCGTCAGGTCGTGTTGCGGTGTTGAATATGGCAAGCCATGTTAGTCCTGGCGGAGGATGGCTGAATGGAGCGCGTGCGCAAGAGGAAGCCTTATGCTATCGAAGCTCGCTTTACCTTTCGCTACATCGAAGATACTATCCGTGGAGGCAGCGCATGGGTCTCTACACACCCGACGTTGTCATCATACGTTCCGATCAAGAATCAGGACACCGGCTTCTCATGCCCGCCGTTCAGGCTCAGGACCTCCCCGTCGTCAGTGTCCTCAGCATCGCCGCCCTACGCACACCGCCAGTAACTGCCGTCACGGAAAACACGCCCAAGGGTCCCATGCCCCGAACAGTTTTTGCGAGAACTTCTGATCGCGAACTCACCAAGCTCAAGATGAGGCTGTGCCTGCGGATGGCGGCACGACGAGACCACGGATTGCTTGTGCTTGGTGCGTTGGGATGCGGCGCGTTTAGGAACCCGCCCAAGGAGGTGGCTCGCTGTTGGTTGGAGGTACTGAAGGAGTCTGAGTTTAGGGGCGGGTGGTGGGAGGAGGTTTGGTTTGCCGTGTTTGATAAAAGAGGCGAGGGTAACTTGGAGGTCTTTGAGGAAGTGCTTGATGGCGTTGAGGTTTGAGAAGGCGTGAGAGTGGTATGAAAATTTGGGCGTTAGTATTAGGTAGGAAAGGCGCTATCCAATGCTGCATCGCAATTTACATGGTATTTCGACTTTGTATCGTTTGCAAATTGTCCTTTCCGCGGAGTCGTTCTTTTCAAGACCCTCTCTTGGATATCAGGTGCCTACTCACCTGTACGTTTCTTGGGCAGAGTGACTACATATATCATGAATGCCAAGAGAGTCCGCTGATGGCCCACACGACTTTGCACCAGTATTCTCAGATCATAAACTCATGTTGCAATCCAGCACGTTGGTACCGGCCCCGCCAAATATGAAGCCGGTAATGTGGAGAACGGCCGGCGCCGAAGATCCGGGCCAGCTCGGCGCTGCATGAACGGCTTCAGTTGGCTGGGCATGGCATTGGAAAAACGTGGTTTTAATATGGGAAGAACTGAAAAGCGGAATGATGTGATTGGATATCAATATGACGAAACTATAACCCTTGGTGTTGTCTTTCTAAGCATCGCCATGGCGACTAATATGATACAATCGAAAATGATTAGTTTAGGTAAAATATAAGAAATGGACTTCTTCCCAGTCTAGCCAGCGGATAATCCGAAGCCTTTTCTTAAGGTTTATGGCTGAGAAGCTCAACCTCTCAAGCTTCATGGATGTCTCAATGTTACGCTAGCAATCTCTAAATCTCCACTGATGCACCACTTTTATCGTATTACGGTCGTTTGCAAACTCTTTCTGCGCGATATTTTGATGTCGTGATCAGCCATTCTTATGGCGATTTTCGAAACCCCAGGTTTTTAACGTTGCAAACATGCAGTTGAGAGCTGGAAACTATGAAGCCGCATCAAGTTCGAGTGGGGGTCTTTGCAAGGGATCAGAGAGCAACATATGGTCAACATTAATTAAACTGAGACCTGAACAGGACCAAGATGGAGATAACAACTAGTAATGTGTTCTAGTACCCAGCAAGTAAGCTTCTTTGAGTGTTAAGTCCGATACCCATCCTTCCAGGGTATCACGGCTTTATTACTCGCTGAGCCGCCGCCAAGTGCCCTAAACTCCATGAACAGCAGATAAGATAGCTTCATGTGAACCCATGATGAGCGGGTCGATCCCTACTCTTTAGTACAGATCCCTACGCACGCCTGCGTTAGTCCGGCGGGCCCTTTGATGATGGCATAATCTCAATCCTACTCTACCTACTCTATCTCGACTTTTCTTGCAAGCTCTGCACATATACATATACTCCTGGGCCCAAGACAATTTTGAACTTTTCGTTCTCTCGCCTGTTTACGTATATCGTCTCTCAGCCCATCTCACTTGGCCATCAGCTCAGTTTGAGTCAAGAGGTTGTCATAGTTCGATATGGCGTTCAACCACAACAAGGACGAAGATGTTGTCGCTGGTGATGTTCCATCCGAGCATGATAACAATGGCTCTGCACGATTCAACGATACTGAGGAGACCGAGTCCATGGATCCGGATTCTGGTGTTAAGCGCGGTCTGAAGAATCGACATCTTTCCATGATGGCTTTGGCTGGTATTATCGGACCTGGACTTCTTGTTGGCGCAGGCGGTGCGTTGAATGTTGGAGGACCAGCTGCCTTGCTTATTGGATTTGGCGTTGTCGGTATGATTCCCCCTGCTTTTACATCTGTGACAAGGATACTGTAAAAAGACAAATCTTTTCACATAATAACATACTTGTGTAACCTTGCAATGCTGACTCTGGACAGGTATGATCGCCTTTTGTATTATGCAATCGCTTGGCGAGGTGACGACATTATACCCCGGCGGAGGATCTTTCATATCTCTCGCCGAGCGAATGGTGGACAAGTCCTTCTCTGTCGCTGTAGGCTGGAACTACTTTGTCATCTGGGCCGCAGTTCTCGCCAACGAGTATAATGTCATTTGCAGTATTCTCACATATTGGGGTCCCGTTGTTCCTCTCTGGGGTTACTTCCTCATCTTCTGGACTGTCTTCCTGGCATTCCAATTACTCGGCGTTGAAGCTTTTGGTGAGGCCGAGTTCTGGCTTGCCCTTATGAAACTTCTCGGATTGACGGCGTACTTTATCTTTGCCATCATTTACGCAGCTGGTGGTTTAGTCGGCCAGGATGAAGCTCTAGGCTTCAGATATTGGAAGGACCCAGGAGCCTTCAACGGGAATGGCTTCCGCGGCGTTGCAGCAGTCTTTGTATTCTGCTCTACCTTCTATTCGGGCATCGAGTCTATTGCTGTGGCCGCGACAGAGACAAGGAATCCCGGTGTTGCAGTTCCTCAGGCTATCCGACAGGTCTTTTGGCGTATCATTTTCGTCTATATGGGATCAGCTCTCTTCTTTGGTATTACTTGCCCTGCTAATGCGGATGAACTTGTGAACGGAGGCTCCAAGGCCCTACAGAGTCCCATGACTATTGCAATCCAGAATGCTGGTTGGGAAGGAGGTTCGTACATAATGAATTGTGTTGTTTCTGACGATACTAACCAGTCACAGGTGTTCATCTTATCAACGCCTTCATCCTCCTCACTTGCTTGTCTGCCACTAATTCATCCATCTACTTTGGCTCCCGTACTGTCTTCTATATGGCACAATCTGGCAAAGCTCCCAAGGTGTTTGGCTGGACCAACAGTCGGGGTGTTCCTGTCTGGGCCATCGTCATCACCAACGCCGTCGGTGCCATCTCCATGATGAACGTCTCTACTGGCGCCTCCAAAGCTTACAGCTATATCGTCAATCTATCTGGTGTCAGTGCTTTCCTTGTTTGGGGTAGCATCTGTCTTATCCATATCCGATTCCGTCGAGCCTGGATTACTCAGGGCCGCAGCCTTGACGAGCTCCCGTTCAAGGCGCTTGGCTTTCCATATCTCGCCTGGTTTGGCCTCGGAGCTTGCATTTTCTTGGCCTTGGTTCAGGGGTGGACTACGTTATCTCCATTCAATGCTGGAAACTTTGTGGATGCTTATATTCTGATACCCCTGTTTGGTATCATTTATGTATTCTGTAAAATTCTGTGGCGTGGACAGGATCCTCTCAAGTCTAGTTGGAACATTGATCTTGACAGTGGTAGAAGGACGGATCTGGATTACAAGAGTGGTCCGACCTCGAGAGATATTCCTGGCCAAACGCCCTGGTGGAAGAAGGTCTGGGCTTGGTTTTGATCATGACTAGTATGGTCATAGAACTATTGGATTAAGATATTCAAATTACTCATGATACCTGGTTGATGATTCCGCCTGGGAACATAATTGGCTTCTCTGCCTAACTGGCAATTGTTTTCGAAGTTACTGTCTAAGTGAAAAAATTAGATACTGGTCGACATGAACATAGCACACACATGGGGAATAACTCACATCCAAAGCTTTGGGGGATTTTTGTAAATAGAGATCATATTACTCCATTCTATTTTTGTTCTTTGCGTGATCAACAATGTCTGATGAAACGTCCTGCGTCTCCATATTTTCTTAATCAGTTCCCTCGTTCTTGTGGGTAGGATCTTTTAGAGGAACAACAGAAACATGCTCTCTGGGCTGTAGGCTGAAACCTACAGCCATATCCTTCCACTTTGCCATTGCGAGACAAACAAGCTCACCACCAGGGTTCTCAGGAGTACGTCGGAATCTCGCCTTAGCAATGCCACCAGCATAAGGATGTTTCCCTGGACGATCAGGAGGCATGGCATTGGCCACGTTTGCTGGGCAGAATTTTAAAGGCACCTTGACCAGTACCATCTCGATGCGGTACTCGGGGTCCAGAGGCCAGTCGATGTTCCTGTCGACGATGGCTTTCATCGCAGAGGTGACGAGATCGTGGGTGATGAAGACGGGATAGGAGTTTGGATGAGCAGGGCCAAGGGCAACCGATCTTCTTGCCAATGAGGATCGGACCCTTTGGCGGATTGATAATACAGACATGTTGAAATCTCAGTGTGAGAAACAGGGGCTGTGAAACGTTAGCAGGTAGCTGAGAGTTCAAGACTTGTTGAAGTTCGACATATCAGGAAGTCCTGGTAAATTTATATAGACATGAAGAGATAGAGAGTTTGAGAGACACTTTGTTGCTTTGTTCGGGCATTCTTTCATATCTAAGCTTGTTCATATCAGCGAAAAGTTTTCGTTTCTATCTACCTTTATTGAGAACTTTCTTATGACAAGATACATTTATGCTTTGTTCCGCGACAATGCATGTTCAGTTGAAAGTAGCATCGAGTCAGGACCTATTCAGTTCGAGAAGCGTAAGTGTTCAAAACAAAGAACAACATGCGCAGAAACGATGAAAGGCCATTCTTTCAGCATTGTTGGCTTTCCAATATTAGCCCAGATGCAGTCTTTCTTTGTTAACTCCAACAAATCCCACAGAATCTTGGGGCTATGTGTTACAAGTGCGACAAGAACTCGAGTTTCCTTTCAAAGTTAAGTTTAAGTTTATTAAAATTCTGTTTATCCTAACAATGTGAGACATCTAGAAGTTCTCTTCTGGGTTTTGTTAGACCTAAGGGTCAAGGTCTCTGTAAGTCAAGTCAACATGTTTCTCAGTGGTAGATTCCGAGCAAGGGGACATGTATTTAGTCCAATCGCTTGATATGTGGACATACCACGTATGCAGGTATGCAGTGCACTCAATACCTAAGCGAGACCATCAAGGCTGTACATGCATGTTACAATGCCCATCTCACTCATGATGCTATTCGCAGTCACATGTGATCCCGGACTTATTGATTCCCCGGCTTTCAGGGGCACAAGAGGGGCCCGTGCAGAGAGCTCGGGAGTGGGCTGGCGGCGCGACCACAAGATTAAGTTCCTATACATGATATCGAGCACTTTTGCACTGAAGTTACACCAAACTCTATCCTACTTCAAGTATCAGTACATCTTAGCCTCTGCCGATCTTATTGAAGTGATCGCAACGTGCCCTGTTGCGCACTCTTGGAGCTCCCAACAGACATCGACAATCTCAACTAGGTACATCACGATCGACGACTTACGTACCTATTAGGTAGCCAAACAAGCCCTTCGCTCGCTACCTACCAAGGCACTCTCTACCGAGCGATTACCGACTGTACTATTCAGGACGCACATCTCTCCTCTTCGACCTCCCTCACTCACGTCATACGCATCATCCCGATAGCTCCTTTCCACCAATAAGTGGGCTGTCGCTATCGTTATCGCTGTCGGATGCCTCATCGCCGTATCATGAAATTTCGCCCAAGTGCTACTGCGCCATAACTATATACGACTAGAATCTATCCCGATCGATACAGTTCGTTCTGCATGTGTCACCGTCCCGATCGACCCGCCTGCGATCTCTATACACGACGCACGAATTCAATCTATATACCGTCCCCAACGTTGCGACCTAGAGAGTCGAGTGAGCTTCGACACGGACGGCCGGTCGCAAGTCGAATGAATGCAACCTCTAAACCCCTTCCTGGCTGCCTTCTTTAAGAGCTCCCTGCCCAGCCAGTGCACGCCGGTTCACCACCACATCTTACTGGTTCCATCAACGGATGTGCTCCTCACATCCCGCGAGACCGAGAGCGGGACTGCTCCTGCTGAGGTCATCGCATCGGAGGAGTTCCTCGCCAGTCACGTACTCCGTATACCGTCTCCAAATGGCGTCGCGGGAGGCAAAGATGGTGCCCAGAACTTGAGGGAGGTGAGGGGCAAGGCAAAGCAGTTTACAACTCTTAATGGAAAGACTGTGGTCATCAAGGATGCTTTCATTTATAGCAACAAAGGTGCGCAACTCAAGAGTTGTCCAGAGGTAATGCTGCTAACCAGGAATATCTAGGTTTCAAAACACTCGCCCAGGCTCAGCTTCTCAACGACATAGTCTTCTACCCCGACGTTTTCGAACCACGACAATGGCTTCTCTACTATATATCAAAACCGCTCGTGGGTATTTGGGAGGAGAACAAGATTACTCCAGCCGTCTTGATTCCCGGCGTACGGAGGCGCAGGATTCCCGACCAGAAACAGGGACCAAACGCCGAGTCGACTGAAAATGCTGCGCCACGAAAGAAGGATATCAGGAGCTTTCACGACCTCCTCAACAACTTCCCAATGATTGCGCGCCAGATGCAGCCCGGCCTCGAGAAGCTCTTCATTGAGTTCAGCAACGTCTTCCGACATCCACTACCTCCTCCTCCTTCAGCCGAACATATTCCAGACCCTCCACCAAAAGGTCCTATTACCAATGCTGTAAGACGAGTTCGATCAAATAGTGCCTCAGCGAAGACACGTGATGATGGTAGACTCCCAGTGACGGAGAATTTTTACGCCGAGGACGACGAAGATATCATGAGGGCGTCTCTCGAAACCGCGGTCACAACGGCCATCGACCTCTTTCAGGGAGTGGACAGACAGCAATTGTCTCTTCTTGGCGCTACTACTGATCTTACTGGGCCTCTTGTGGAGAAATTGATTGAGCGATATGTTACAGAAAATGTTCACAATCAGCTTTGGCCGAGACTCAATGCCCTCAAGAGGCCTTATGACTTAGAACTAGAAGCAAAGATCAGAAAGATGCAGTTTATCGATATTTCTCAACTGGGAATTGCCATTGATGGTGGCTCCAAGGCGAAGCACGACCTTATCATTCAGCTTGGACCGGCTGTTGAGGAATTCAAAAAGATATCCGCTGCTGCTTGCCCCCAGGTCATGTTGGATCTTCTACTATCGACGATCAAGATTGTGTCTCGGCTGACAGACTCATCAAAGCCGCAAGCAGCGTCATCTGATGCATCCTCAGAAAAGCCCATCATGACCATCAACGCGGATACCTTGGTTTCATTCTTGCTCTATGTTGTCATCCGATCGCAAGTAAAGCAGTTACAGGCTCGCTTGATCTACGTTAGAAATTTTATCTTTATTGATGATGTAGACAGCGGCGAGTTAGGCTATGCGCTGAGTACATTCGAGGCAGTGCTGGCGTATCTTGTCCTTGACTCAGCCGGCCTGAGACGAGCGAGCAGAAGGAACAAGGCTTTGTGGGATGCAACAAAAACAGGAACTCTCGATGAACTAAGAAGAATCATGGAGCCTGGGTCTGGCGCTGCTGATGACGACGAATCGTCAGAGTCTCCCACGTCCAGTCGTCGGACGTCTACGGTTTTGAGTCTACAGAACGATACAAGATCGACAGGTCCCTCAAGATCTCGGAGATCTTCGTTGCGTCTATCATTCAACGACCCATCACCGTACGAACATTATTCTCACGGCTCGGGTCTCAGCCATGTGTTTCCCTTCCAAGCCAAGAGCGAGAACGAAACCCCTCCTTCGCACGACTTTACTATACCCGTCCGAAGAGTGAAAAAGGTGGCGATGGACACCCGAAGCATATCAGGCGATTCTGAAATTTCCTTCCACTCTCGTACTGGGAGTGTAGGGACCATCGGTAGTGCTCTGGAGGGGGACATTTCAGTAAATCGAATATCACAGACAAACAACTCTTACGGAGAATCAGTTCTGATGATGGCCATTCAAGCTGAACGGACAGAGACACTCAAGTACCTGCTTTCTTTGACCGACTATTTCTCGCCTTCTTTTGTTCTAGATGACATGAACAACGAAGATACTACCCTGCTGAGTGCTGCTATACAATTAGGCAATGCTCAAATCATACAGTTGACGCTCGATTTCATCATCTCTTCGACAGCACCTGAGCAATTGATTTCATATCTAGCACAGCAAGATATCTGGGGGCGTAGCTGTGCTCACTACCTCTTTAATGCACCCGCTTTGATTACTCGTATCGGGCACCTAATGCCTTGGCGGCAACGAGATAAGAACGGCCAAACGCCTCTGTTTGCTCTTTGTCGTTCTTATGATCACAAAAACTATCTTGAGATGGTGGAAGCCGGACTCAGTGCGGCAGCGGTGGCGCAACATGATGGACTGCCTTTGCATGTTGACGAACATGTCGACAACAAGGGAAACACATTACTACATATCGTCAGCAACGCGAATCTCGCCATGAACATACTGCAATATTGTGATGTCGATGTCAATGCGACGAACGATAAGAGGTTCACGGCGTTGATGGTAGCCAGCAAGTATGGCAGATATGACATGGTGCGCACCCTGTTTTCTGACTCAAGAGTGGATGTGGGAGCAAAGGAGATTAGAGGCCTCACCGCAGTTGAGCTGGCCAAGGATGATGATGTACGAAACAAGATCGACGACCTTGCACTATTCAGTATGCCCCCCGGGCCAGATGCGCGTATCACAGGTGTAGTTAGGGCATTCTTTGTGGAAGACGCAACTGTACGGTTGGTGTTGAAGTCAGCAGCCCCGACGGATCATGAAAGTTATACGGTGACAACAAGCCGTCGTTCACTGTCTGATTTCGAGCATCTCCCCAATCTTCTTGCGCTTGAGAACCCTGCTTCATGGATACCGTCTCTCAATGATGTGCGGTCCCCGTTCCAAATACCGTCGAGGCCATCGCGAGCCATCTTGCGAGACATGCAAGCCCGTGCAGACTGGTTCTTGAAGATCATGTTGATGCACCCAACATTCGCGACCCACGAGATGCTCTGGGAGTTTTTCCTGGTGCCAGAATTGCAATTGGATATGATGGAGCAGCGGACACTTCTCAAGACAGAGGCGCGAGCAGAGAAAGTGAGAGATGAGTATGAGCCTGTGGAGGACGTGAGGGAGGTGGAACAGTTTGTCAATCATGCGCGAGAGATGATTCGGAGCGTGAACTACTCGACTAAGAGTGCGACCAGACGCGCCAACAATCTGGGACTCGTTGCAGCAGGTACGTGCACATACTATACTACAACACACATTGTGGTCCAATGATTCCTCGGAAACTAACTGGTATTCAGACATGTACGATTCTTCGGTGTTGCTTCACCGAGCTGTTTCAACTCTGCAATTCCTCCCTCCCAGATACATCGACGCGTTTGAGATGTATGTACGAGCTATCGTTCCCACCCAGTCAAACGCGCAGGTGAACCTACACTCGTCATTTCTGGCGTTGCAATCCACGGTTCAGGCACTGCTGGCGTCATTGTCCCGGCCGCCCTCCCTCATTTCTCAGATGAGGGCGGCCAAGCGTGAGGCCGACAGAAACTTTAATTCTCTTAACAAGTCCAGGTGGCCACTGGGTCTACTGGACGACACAAGACAGCGACTATACGATGAGAAGGAAGAAAGGGCACGGAAGTCTCGGGAAGAAGCCGCAAATCTTGCCAAGGAACTCCGTTACACACAGCAGACAGTGGCTGGGGAACTAGCAGGATGGCAGGATCTACATGAGAAGATGGGCCGGCAGGCCCTCAGAGAATTCGTGCGGGGAATGGTGGTGCAGGAGAGAATGAAGTTGGATGGTATGTTGAGAGCACTTCGGAAAATCAGGTCGGATAGCGAAGACCTAGATACGGTTGCAGCGGGCAATGGGACGAGAACACCAGCAGCCCCATCGCAATTGAGGGAGCCCGAAGCAGTCGAGATGGATGAGAATGGGGAGGCTTGACGAGGTGGGAGGGAGGGTAGTGTTGAGTGTGGATACCGGCGAAGTCCAAAATCCATGGGACGAGAATCGAACATCAAGAAACACCACAAAGACGCGTGATATGGATATGGTGGTGATGGGAAAACGCGTCGAGTGGCGGTGGAGCACTGACATGCTGTGCCAAGCGGATGCTGATCTACATGGGTTGAGCGGAGCGAAGAGGAGGGGCAGGTGAGGTAAGGTGAGGTGAGGTGACAGGTGAGTAGGAGATAGATGGATGGATGGACGGATGGATGAATACCCCTAGCTGGTGGAAGAATTATAGAGAAGTTTATTGTGTCACCCGCATGAAGTGTAACGATTATGCTACCTAGCAAGCCATTTATTCTTTGGATATCTATAGGGGGTTGGCTGGCTGGCTGGCCGTGTTTGGATGGAGTTTTGGGAAATACTACTATAGAGATGAACACGCATTGTAACGAGATGAAAGATATTGCTTGTTAGAACAAGGGGAAGAGAAATAATCAAGATAATTACGAGACTCTAGGGTATTGAGTTGGAGTTGAGCTGTGGCACCATGAGGAGGCCATGTGTACCCAGTAGTCAGTGGTGGATCACCTGGGACGAAGTACACTACGGAGGGACGCAAAAACCATTGACGCAAAAGACGAGCAAGGGTCACGGAAATGGCGAGAGGAGTGACAAGCAAGCGTGGTCGTGGTCGCGTTGATCCAGAGGCGTCTTAACATGTCAAAGCTTGACCAGGGTGAGCGAACTAGACTAGGACAGGGATAGAGAGTGAGAGAGTGAATGAATGGCCGAGAGTTGAATGAAACATGAAACACGAAACGGGAAGAGACAGGAAATGCAAATGCAGATGCACTTAGTCCACGTCCATCCACGATAGTCTGCAGATACTGCTAGTTAGCTTCTCCATATTCGAGAGCCACTCATTCAGTCTTCCCCAGCCAAACTCGCGATGCTTAGTGGACGCGATGCTGATTGGCCAAAGGCGCGTGGGATCCTGGCGCGTGCCTCGCAGCGAATAAGAATCAAGGTCCAGGGCGCGACATTCGAGAGCCCAGAGGAGAGTTGAGGCTGTGTAAGTGAGTTGAGATGGGAAAGTGAACAAATTTACGTAGCCGCGGTGTGATGGTGCGACGGTGGGCTTTTTAATACGAAAGAAGAGGCCATTTTTTACAGAGTGTTGTGGTTTGTTAAGCGCCCGGGGCCCGTTGGACGTGACGTATATTTAGACGCCGGCGGTTAACGAGCGAAGCGAACGGCCAAGGCCACTGAAACCACGGAAAGAGGATCTGCTTCTATTCTGAGACTTGGTTTGAATGAGGCTCCCGCTTGTACTTACGTATGTATGTTGTGATAGACGCCATGCATGTCTTGTAGCGCTACAGAAGAGTCCTTGCGGAAATGTTTGAGGTTTAGACACGGGGGCCACGAGCTGACCCTGAAGAATGGCATCATCTGGGGTATATGGTTGTCCCTCGCAACCAAGAACTGGTGTAGAACGCGGTAGTAAATAGATATAGCTATAAAACACGGTCTCTTGAAGAATACCGCGTCTCAGAGACAGTCCAAGTCTGTCGCGTTCTGGTGGTCTTGTCGTCCAAAAAAGAAGCTAGATATGCCGAGTCCAGGATCTAAAAATGAGTCACAAGCGCTGGGCCATTCAGCGGCCACGCTCGTGCATTGACAGACCCAAGCCGAGAATCCATGATCCTTGGCGAGGATCATGACGCTTTTGGTAGCACTGCAGTAAACTGCACAGTCTAGATAGTCTTGCGCACTTGCATGTCCACCTAAAAATATAGGCGCCGACAGTGCTAATACGCATCCGCCAATCACCCGCACTTCTCTTTTTTTCTCACTTACACCACACACACTCCACCAAGCGCGTCCGCGATAACTCTAGAATGTCTCTTCTCTTTCGTGTTTCAGAGCCTTCTCTTGCGTGTTCCCAATGGGAAATGTTTCTTGTTTCGCGCGAGGATCGGATGGGTCCTATGCCGGAGCCCAGCCGCCCATCGCCAACCATTGCTTCATCCACAACATAAGAAGTCGGCCTCGCCCTGGGTCTCTGGTTCCTGTTATTCTATTCATCATCAGCCTGTCTTTTACCAATCATCTCATCCCTCTCATCTCATCTCTAATCAACCCCATCTGGGCTCCATCCCCTTCCCTCTTTCTGTTTGCATCTATCTATCGTGATCCGGTATCACCATCGTCTCCATCAGATCAAAAGCTTCACGGCACTTACAAGTCTCGCTGGTCTGAGACCTTGTTCTAACGAACTCTTTACTTCCGGTTTCATCTGGACTTTCACGGAGCTGGTCTCCCGATCCCTGTTCATAAACAGATTATAGACACTCACTAACTAATACATTCGGCATCATGTCCACGTAAGACTCTCCAACAAGACATTCTATCTATATGTCTGTCTGTCTATCTATCGCACAAATCACTAACATAATTCATAAAGTCTCGAAGTCGATATGCCCTTCGACTTCAACTTTCCCTCAGCTTCTATTGAGCGCCCAAGTCCTCCTCCCATGTCAACTCTGCCCTTTGACCAGGCCTTTCTCGACATGGCCTATGCTTCAGCTTCAGCTACTGCGGCTGGACATGTCTCCAGTCACTCTCGCTCTTCGTCAAAAGCCTCAGTCTACTCCACCATCTCGGCCGAGTCAGACCATGAGTCTCTCTGCTCCCGTCTCACAACACCTCCCCGTGCCTCTCCAGCTGTTCGCCAGCATGGCCCTCTTCTCCTCCCCAAGATCCGTTCTCAGGACCAAGATATTGATGCTACTCCCTGTGGTCACTACCGCATGACCACCCCGCCTGCTCCCAACCCTGCTCGCCACTCACGGAGCTACACCAACCCTGAGTCTCTCAACATCACCTTTGACACTCCTGGCTCTGTCAACACTTCCTTCTCCAGCCAGCCTGACGACGCTCTGCCCTCATCACTCCTTGCCTCTCCCGCCAACTTTGCCACTCACATCTCTGGCTCCTCTCACTCACGCCGTGCTTCCAGCCTTGATGCCACCACAATCGATCGTTATGGATATCCCACCTACCGTCAGATGCCCTCCTTCGTTCCTGTTGCCCCTCAGCAACAACCTGACTATGACTATGGCTTCGCTGCCTACGACTACAGCCCTCGCGCCCAGTCTCCTCTGAGCCTCACTGCCACTCCTGATCCCACTCCCAACACCAATCTTCTGAGCTTCCTCACCTCCTCCAACCCAGCTGCTTCTCTAGTCCGCCACATCTCGTTCCCTGTGCGAGATGCCAGCACTAAGCACTTCTGGTGGGATGTTCGCAACATTCGCTCTTGGTCCTCCTTCAACGCCTCTGCCGTTCTCTCTCTCCCTGGTGCCTCTGTTCTCCTCACCAACCCTGTTCCTGCGCCATTGCTTCCTCAGCCTGCCTTCACTTCTCGCCACCCCGAGACTGAGGCTCAGCTCCACTCCATCTATGCTTCCTACTACCTCCCCAAGCTGAACTCGGCCCTGGCCATGTCGTCCACTCGCCCTCTGCACCTCTCAGTGCCTCCCAAGACTGCTGGCATGAACGATCTCCTCTTTGTTGCCAACGCTGCTGGCGAGTCTGCGACTGCGGCTGCCATGTTTGGCGGCAAGCCTACCGCCCGTGTCGTCGGTCTTGTTCGCAGCTTTGATCGTTTCAACACTGGTATGCGTGTTGAGGGTAACATCAAGCGTGTCGAGTACCTCCGTGGCCTCTCAGCCATCCACCACGCCATGCGCGAGCACGGATGCCGCTATGGCTTCATCCTCACAGAGATTGAGCTTGTCCTCGTCCGCAACGGCACAGCCAACACACCCTTCTTTGGCGATCTCGAGGTCACTTCAGTCCAGCTCGCCGCCTCTGCTCCCGAGGGTGATGCCTCTACCCTGCCCCAGGAGACTCCCCTCACTGCATGCCTCGCCCTCTGGGGTCTCTGCCAGCTCGCATCCGACGACACACCCGCCGGCCACGCCCACTGGCGCTCTGAGATCGGTGCACCCGCCGAGGGAACTCGCCGCAGGGCCCAAACCCGCGACTCCTGGATGCCTCAACCCCAGCTGGCTGAGAAGCGTGAGGCCAAGCGAAGTCGTGGATGGGTGTGGCCCGAGGATGCAATTGGTCGCAAGGAGCTTGGAAAGCGAGGTGTTCGATATGGTGGAGTCTAGGGGCCTGGTGCCTTTAGCAGGATGATTATGATGACGCGAGATGAGTAGATGATTGGAAAGAAAAGACATGATAATGAAACAACCATCTTGAATTTTGTAAATTCATTTAGTATTTAATTAAAACACTTTAAAATCATTCCTCAATGCAATATGGTGACAACTGCTTGGCTGCCTTGGATGGGGATAAAGAACATCAAGACCTTACACATGATAAAAAAATACAATAAAACAAACATAGTAATTATCTTTTAGACTAATAATACAATAACAAGTCTCAACCCAGCCACATATCAGCTCCAGAAGAGTGGTTGGTAATAAACCAGGCGTTATACTTTTCCCACCAAAGCCCATCCACCTACATAAGGTGAATTACACGACATCTTGTTATAACAAAACAAGCCGTCATCGTATAGGGGTCAGTACATCAGTTTGTGGTTACTTGAAAGCACTGAAAACGCAAGTTCGAGTCTTGCTGACGGCAAAACAATTCTTTTTTGTCATTTTTTCCTTCTTTTACCTTCTTTTCTGGTTTAGAGCTGTCTTGGTATTCATGCAGGGTTTTTGCGCCCCGGTTCAACCCCACTTGATGGAAGATGGAAGAATCGACGATGAGTAAATATGTGGAGGAACAGACGTAAAGAGGTGGAAGTCAGCTGTGGGATATGATAGAATCTGCCGAGGTTTTCTTATTGAGGTTGTCTGTCGAATGATACAGAATTGCTTCCAAGGTGTCTTACACGCATTTTGGGGGAATCGGTGGATCCTCACTTGTCCGTAGACAGATTTATGTGCATGTTGGTCAACTGCGACGAAGTCAAGGTTCTCACGGATATCAGTTCCTGGGAATAGACACGCCACTGCAACAGTTCACTTTGGATATGCTAGCTTCATCACACGTTCACTACTTGAGGGACTCCAAATTTGATCTTGTTCACATCATTGCATTAACTTTTTACCAGACTAAGATACTACTAGAGATATTACGAGCTTAGCTCTTAGCAGCACCGGCCTTGATGTGTAGGATATCGCCATCCTCGACGACGTATTCCTTACCCTTGGTCATGATCTTGCCCTTAGACTTGACCTCGGACTCGTCACCGAGCTCCTTAAGGGTGTTGTAGTTGAAGACGAGAGCCTGAATAAAGGTCTTCTCGAAATCAGTGTGAATGACACCGGCAGCCTGAGGCGCCTTGGTGCCAGTGCGGATGGTCCACTGTCGAACCTCATCAGGACCGACAGTGAAGAAGCTGCCGAGCTGCAGGGTCTTGCGCATCTGAAGAATAACCTTGGGCAGAACAGAGTCGGCACCAACGTTCTTCATCTCCTCCTTGGCCTCAGCCTCCGTCTCGAACTGAGTGAGACGAGACTCGTAAGAGACAGAGACGGGAATAAGAGGGTCGCCCTTGGCGTTCTCGTTGATCCACTCGACGATCTTGGGAAGATGCTTGTTCTTCTTGCGGATAAAGTCCTTCTCAGACAGGTTGACGAGGTAGACAACGGGCTTGGCAGTCAGGAGGAAAAGAGGGTTGATGACCTCAATCTAGATGAGAATGTTAGCCAAGGCTCTCTCATAAACTTCTCAAACATAAACATATGTAAAGGTTTGCAATCAGAATAAAGTTTATCTCATGATGCCTCACATTGACATTCGACGAGCTGGGTTAAGATGGGGCCAAAGGCCTGTTGTCATCAGGAAAGCAGGGTGTGGAAAGCAAAGAAGAGGAATTGATTTTCTTACCTCCTTGGGGCCCCAGGCGCCCTTGCGGACATCCTTGCCCTGGTTGAGCCAGTCCAGGATCTTCTCAATAGTTTCTTGTTCTTGCTTGGCCTTCTTCTGCTCCAGAGACTGGCCACCCATTCGGGTCTTCTTCTTCTGGTTCTCAAGGGCCTTCTCAACGAACTCAATATCCTTGAGTCGCAGCTCCTCGCTGATGATGTCAAGATCACGGGTGGGGTTCACGTCACCCTCAATGTGAATAATCTCGGCATCATCAAAGCAACGGACAACCTGGAAAATAGCATCGACAGCACGAATGTGCGACAAGAAAGCATTTCCAAGACCAGCACCAGTGGATGAACCGCGGGTCAGACCGGCAATATCGTAAACGGTCAAGTTGGCGGGAACAACCGACTTGGGCTTGTACTTCTCGACGAGCCAGTCGAACCGGTCATCGGGAACAACGACACGGGCTTCCTCAGGGTCGATGGTGGCATAAGGGAAGTTCTTGATGCTGTCAGCACCCCGATTCTAAAGACGGCGGATGGCGAGGGGGCTTCATACAGCTGGGTTACCGAGGTTAGACTTGGTAATGGCCTGGAAGAGGGTAGATTTGCCGACGTTTGCCAGACCGACCTGGAGGATGATTGTTAGTATATGGTACGCATGGTCAGTTGAGAATATCGGCACGCACAATACCACTCTTCAAGTTGTTTCCGGGCCTGCCCAGGGGGATCTTCTCCTCAACCTGTTGCTTCTTAGGAGGCATTTTGCGTGACTTGGCGTAGTTACGACGCTGAACGAAGAATGCTAGGCCCAAGTGTGTTGATGGAACGTGTCCAAGAGCTGCAGAGCTTGCTGCGCGGGGTGCAAGAGGAGAACAAGAAGCGAAGAAGAAGGAAGATGTGATTGACTTCGTGGTGAAGTATTTTAGGTTGGCTAGTGCCAACCTCGGACGGCTTCGAGTGCGAGCGAGAGCGACAAAGAGGAAGGAAGAAAAGGGAAGAGAAGGAAGTTGAAGGGAGAGAGAAAATATTTCTCTTTTTATTTTGCGCGAACCGAGCTTGGGGAGATGAGATGAGAATTTGTTCCTGACCCCACCTTGCTGGCTGGGTTTAGAGGGGTTGGGCTGTGCCAAGGTTTTCGGTAGATCGGTCAAGCTGTTATTCCGACTGGAATTTGACCAAGACGTCATTGGCTGACGAAAGCAGCAAACCGTGCACCTCAGCTCACATTATTAGGACCCTGGATCTACTGTAACTCACTGTAGTAGCAGGTCAAGATGCATGACACAGCACAGTTTTAGGTGTCCGTCTTTGGAAATGCCTGACCTACATAAGCTAAAGCAGTAAACTTAGAGGTTTTAGACCTCGCCGAAACCAAGTGGCTATTAATCTGACAGGAACAGACTCAGCCCGGCCCGGTCTTTCCGCTCCCTTCTTTCATTTCTCTTCATTTCTATTCATTACAAGATCCCATCTTCTCTTTGTTCCCCAAGCTCCTTTGTCTTGTCAACCTGCCTGCCTACGTACACCAACCTACAGCAGGATATATAAGCCTTGCATCTACCTATTACTACCTGGGTAGCTTACCATTTGCCCAAGCCCAAGCCCAGCCCCGCACATCCGTCCGCTGCGAACCCCAGAGCTTTGAGCCACTCGACGTCGCAACCTACTAATAAGACAGTCGCGGTGCTCGTAGCTACAGTACTGCATAGCTCCTACATTATGCCTCGTCATAAGAAGAGCTCTTCGACGAGCAGATCTCACCGTTCGACATTATCTCTGTCCAAAACTGAGATTACTATACACGTCTATGATCTATTGCCGGTAAGTGACGTCGCCCGCTCATCTCACTAGCTTTAATAATCAACGCCGCTGATACGATACGCGTGGCCTCTATAGCCTGGCCGATTGTCATCAGTATTATGGACAGTAGGCGCCTCGCTACTGCACTCAGGTGTCGTGATTAACGGAAGGGAATACGCCTATGGTGGACATGATAAGCGAGGACTCACTGGTGTATACTGGACAAAGCCCAGAACCGAACCTCCCGGTGGCACTTTTCGGTGCGAGATCCTCCACGGATTCACTCTTGCCACCGAACCAGAGATCGATGCGACCCTTCGAGCTGCTTCCGACGAGTTCCTTGGAACATCATACAACCTTCTCACCAAAAATTGCAACCATTTCACCTCATACCTATGCAAGAGGCTTACAGGACAATCGGGTCCATCATGGTTGAACCGTGCTGCTAGTATTGGAGTTGCGCTACCTTGTGTCGTCCCTCGAGATTGGATTGAACCGCCGGAATATGACACAAGCGAGGGTGCGCTTTTGGACGACTATGACAACTCAAACGAGAACTCTCACATGCTCAAACCGACATCTCCCCATTTGCTGACAGAAAGCAACGATGGAAGTGGAAATGAAGAATGGGACAGTGAAGAAGAAAGAAGACGTGGTGGGAGTGGTAAAGGAAAGCAAGCGCTCCGCGATTCCGACGGGCGTCGTTTACCTCCAGCTGAGAGGGCCATCCGATAGACTGTACAAGGTTTCTTTTGTTGAGCGGTGTTTGGAGTTTGGAAGTGCCTTTCAATGGGACAGTACGATACCAATGGATTTTATATAGCTTAGGAGCACATCATTCTTTTGAGAACTTGCAAGCAAGCAAGTTTGTTTTGTTCATTTGTATAGTACAGGTCGTACAGAGTATAGTACATTCACTTTCTCAACCTCGGCGACCAAGTGATATTCTAACGTGAACATGTCACCAAAATGTGCCCAAATTCCAAACCCAATCCAATTCCAGTCCATTTTACAGACGTCTAGGCTTCTCACTCCTGGTACCACCAAACTTGATTCTCGTCGAATCGGCCACCCGGACAATCTTGTCTCGCAGGATCTTGCCCTCGGGGCTCATCAAGACCTTCAAGGCAGCCTCTCGTCCCTGGCCGAAACCTCGCAGAACAACCTCCAGTCGGTTTATCTTCATGGGCCAACCGGTATGGATCAATCGCTCCAGGACATACTTGGTGAGAGAGTAGGCGGAATCGTATAAACCACGGCGAGCCTTGGCGAAACCAATGTTGCCAGCCGATAGCGAGATGATGGGCTCACGGTTGGGCCTGGTGCAGGTGATATGGGTGTTGTGCTTGTGGGAGTAGATGTGGAAGTGGTATGGCTCGAGATCATCCTCCTTGGTCTCGACCTTTCGACCGGCGTTCCTGGATAGTGGGCTCGTATCGATGTTGGACGACTTGTCGAGGGTCTTGAAGACAAGACTCTGGGAGAGGCTGGCCATGGCATTGTTGGAGGTGGGTGCCGCCTTGGTTTTCTCTTTTGGGCCGTAGATGTTTTCTAGAAGCGACGCTGTACTCGGTCGGTTGCTGGGTTTATCGCCGAGGGAATTGGTCTGCGAGATGGATCGAGCGATTTGGAACGACGACTTGGGGATGGTGGCTCGGGAGCATTGGGAGAGTGATTGCGCCGCGAGGCGACTCGTCAATGAGCGACTCATCTTGTGCGCATTGCCTGTCGTGGACTGGATGGACAATTGATTGATCTGATCTGGTCTGCCTCTGTCAATTTTTACCCACCGTCGTAGCTCCCCCACGGGCCGGGGGATAATTCTACCGAGGCTTTGCCGTCTGGTCTCGGTGTTCGTCTTCCTTGACTTTCCGCCCCCGGACCGAGATCGCAAACCAAAATTTCCTCCGGGAATTCCACCACCTTCCACCGTCCATCACGGTATCTTCCCCATCTCCACGCCCTGCCCGTTCTTTTCTGGAGGGATTTGTCTCCTTGTGTTTTTCGCAATAATGAATTCCCTCTCAAGAAAGACGGCCTCCTCGGAGCTTGTCTTGTCACGAGCTTCTGCTCATGTCTTATCCGCTGGTAGATGTCCCGCCTATCGCAGACTAGCATCCCAGCTTTCTCAGAATGTCTCCCACAACGGTGCAAGGCAACAAAGCTCAATGCTTTCCGGATCTGTTCGATCGCCCTTGAGGTCTTCTTTTGTGCCCGCCGAGCTTCGCTTTTCCCCCGCTTATACCGCTCAATCTCGCCTCTTCCACCTTTCCAGCCGCTTATACCAAGAGAAGCCTCAACCTGATCAGAAGCCTTCGAATGCTGCCCCCGCCGACGCAAAAGAAAAGAAGCCCACCGACGCCGAGTCTGAGGCCAAGCCCGAGGAGGAGCAATCTAAGAAGACCGATGAGAGTGAGAATGCCGAGAAGGAAGGAAAGGAAGAGGGCGAAGGTGAGGGTGAGGGCAAGGACAAGGACAAGAAGAAGGAGGATGCCCCCCCCCCTCCCCCTCATGGTGACAAGAC